>JBBPBX010002981.1:10974-37174 GCA_038048925.1 Garcialebias charrua
AACGTGGCTTAACAACAACGTTCTGGACCATGCTATTCAGCTGGAGCAGCTAACATGCTACAGAGCGGACCGAGCTTTCACCAAGGGAGGTAAGACTCGCGGAGGCGGGCTCTGTGTTTACATCAACAACGCATGGTGTCGTGATGCTGCTGTGGTCTACAAACACTGCTCACCTTTTGTGGAGTTCATGACTATTAAATGTAGACCGTTCTTTTTACCGAGGGAGTTTACAGCTGTTCTGATTGTTGCTGTATATATCCCTCCAAGCTCCAACAGCAAAGATAGAGGTGAGGCACTAAATGAACTATATCTGCACATCAGTGAGCAACAAACAGCCCACCCTGATGCTTTTCTCATCACGGCTGGTGATTTCAACCATGCAGATTTAAAGAGTGTATTACCAAAAACATACAGAAACATAAACTTTGCAACAAGAGGAAACCACACCCTGGACCAGGTTTACACCACCATGAAAAATTCCTACAGAGCCGTCCCCCTCCCCCACATTGGTGCTTCTGACCATATCTGTGTCATGCTAAAGCCAGCATACAGGCCGCTGGTGAAAGTCACAAAACCAGTCCGCAAGCAGATACGAGTGTGGCCAGAGGGGTCTTCAGAGGCACTCCAGGACTGTTTTGACACCACAGATTGGGGTATGTTCAAAGAAGCTGCTACCACAAACAACACCACATGTCTCCAGGAGTACTCAGACACTGTATGTTCATACATCACCAAGTGCATTGATGATGTAACCAACCTTAAAACCATCACTGTTCGGGCTAACCAGAAGCCATGGCTGACAGCTGAGGTTCACAGACTCATGAAAGCCAGGAATGCTGCCTTCAAAGCGGGAGATCAGGTGGGCCTGAGGGCAGCCAGAAACAACCTGGACCGGGGCATCAGAAAGGCAAAGAGGCAGTATTCTGGGAAAATAGCTCACCGTTTCAAGGACAGCAGGGATACACGCAGTCTGTGGCAGGGAATACAGACCATCACAAACTACAAACCACCCCCCCAGACCTGTGACAGCTCAGCCTCTGCGCTGAATGAACTGAATGAGTTCTTTGCTCGGTTCGAGGCAAGTAACAGCACACCAGCACATAAACTCCCCCCCTCTCCTGATGGCCAGGTGCTGACGCTGTCCTCAGACAGCGTAAGGCGATCATTCATCAAGATTAACGCCCGGAAGGCCTCTGGTCCTGACAACATACCTGGTCGTGTGCTGAAGGACTGTGCAGGGGAACTCGCAGCGGTCTTCACGGACATCTTTAACATCTCACTGAGCCAGGCCATCGTCCCCACCTGTTTCAAAGCCACCACCATCATCCCTGTCCCAAAGAAGGCAACGCCCGCATGCCTCAATGACTATCGCCCAGTAGCACTCACCCCCATCCTGATGAAGTGCTTTGAACGGCTAGTCATGAAAAGCATCACATCTGTCCTCCCTGACTCCCTGGATCCCTTCCAATTTGCATACCGACCTAATCGCTCAACCGACGATGCCATCTCCTCTGCCCTTCACACAGCTCTCACACATCTGGACACGAAGGACTCCTATGTTAGAATGTTGTTCATCGACTTCAGCTCGGCATTTAACACCATCATCCCCCAACAGCTCATCCTTAAACTGGACAGTCTGGGGCTGAACACCTCAATGTGTAACTGGCTGCTAGACTTCCTGACCGGGAGACCACAGACAGTACGAGTCGGGAGTAACACATCTAGCACCATCACATTGAACACAGGGGCCCCACAAGGATGTGTGCTGAGCCCCCTTCTATTCACCCTGCTAACACACGACTGCACACCATCATACAGCTCCAACCACTTCATCAAGTTTGCGGACGACACAACAGTGGTGGGTCTCATCAGCAACAACGATGAGACGGACTACAGGAACGAGGTGAGCCGCCTGGCCTTGTGGTGCGGACACAACAATCTCACTCTCAACGTGGAGAAGACAAAGGAGATTGTTGTGGACTTCAGGAAGAGGGATGCCCAGCATGCCCCTCTGACCATCAACAGCACCGCAGTGGAGAGAGTAGACAGCACCAAGTTCCTGGGAGTGCACGTCTCAAAGGACCTGTCCTGGAGCAGGAACACTGCAGCACTGGCAAAGAAGGCTCACCAGCGTCTCTACTTTCTCCGCAAGCTGAAAAGGGCTGGAGCTTCAACCCCCATCATGAGCACCTTCTACAGAGGTGCCATAGAAAGTGTCCTGACCAGCTGCATCACTGTGTGGTTTGGTGCATGTACTGCATCCTGCCGCAAGAGCCTCCAGCGCATTGTGAGAGCAGCTGAGAAGATCGTGGGCACCTCCTTGCCCTCACTGCAGGACTTACACAGCAAACGCCTCACTCGGAAAGCCCACCGCATGGCAGGTGATCCCACACACCCACTACACAGCTGCTTCAGACTGCTGCCATCAGGGAGGAGACTGAGGAGTCTCCAGGCTCGAACCAGCAGACTGAGAGACAGCTCTGTTCATCAGGCAGTCAGGATGCTAAACACTCTGCCTGCTCTGCCCCCCCTCCCATTTGAACTGCCTTAACACTAAAACTTTCTCACACATTACCACAAAACACAAAGATTTTAACACTGGACTCTGTGTCATCAAACGGGTTATTCACTAAACTCTCGGTCATGTGCTCATACAGTTTGCACTACTTCTCATACTTGCACTAATGTTTGTATTACATCACTGCCTATAATCATAATACTGTTTACATTCTCTGTTTACATTTATTAATACTGTTTACTTTTTTACTACTGCTTACATGTAATTACTACTGTTTACATTTACACTACTCTAATATCTACACCACTGCTGATACATATACAGTGTGCTCTGAACGGTCTTACTTAGGGATGCCCAATGTGCCTTACTGCATATGCCACTTTTTGCCTCTATAACAACATCAACTACTACCTCATACATATACTGTGTACATTAACTCATACGCTGCTTTGCCACTTGGCAAATGTCAATGCTAGAAACCTTTAGTTTATTTTAGTTATACTTTTTATACTCTTTTTTTATACTAGTATGCAAAAACTCAGGACAGTACAGTATTATGTTAATGTTTTAGTTTTAGAGTTGGTGTAAATTTTCATACTCTTATACCACTATGCAAAAAACTCAGGACAGTGTTAGTTTTACTATTTTATGCTTATGTCTATTATTATATGTTTCAGTGTTTCAATGTTTAGATGTTTACTGTTGCACCGAGGGACTGAGAGAAACGCAATTTCGGTCCTGTGTATGTCCTGTACAGTACATATTGCAGATCTGACAATAAAGTTGACTTTGACTTTGACTTTGACTTTGACAAACCCGTGTGTGTATGTGTGTGTGTGTGTGCCGGGCCCGGCGCGGCTGAGCGAGGGACACACAGATAACAAGACAGCCCCGCAGTCTGTGTGTGTGTGTGTCCGCGAGTGACCGCTCCGCTACCTCCAGCTCGCGCGCACAGGGAGAGGGAGGGAGACGTCTATGGAGATAAAACGATGACGAGAGTAATTTGCTCCCTCGAGGCATGTATTTGCTCTCGCGAGATCAGTGTTTTTTCTCGCGAGAGCTGTCTTTATTCTGACCCTATAGACGTCTACCTCCAGCTCGCGCGCACAGGGAGAGGGAAGGAGACGTCAGGAGGGAGTTGGACATTTATTACAGGAAAAATAAAAAATGACACGACAACTTGTACACGTCTGATCTGTCCCACACAATAAATACGTCGCGGTCCAGTTACAGCTCAGCGTCACTTCAGACATCCTCGTCTGCCTTTGGAGGGCGGAGTTAATGTAAGCAGATCTTTGAAGGGCGTGGCCACGAGATCTCATTATCATAAACCGGTCGTTCAAAACGAAAGTTAAAAATGGCAGAATTAAAAAGGGTATAATTGATTATCTAAGAATTATTTTGTGTATTAAATTGAATGAACACTGTCTGGTAACCCCAAAGACATACCATAAAAATTTTAAAAACCTATCTGTGGTCCCCTTTAAAAAATAACAATTTGACCATTATTTATCTGAGGAACAGAGTAGACTGCTTTGAATTTAACTCCATTGCAGAACTCTCCTCTTGAGCAAGCATGAAGGCGACAGTGGAAAGGAAAAACTCCCTCATGAGGAAGAAACCTTTAACAGAAACAGGCTCTGGACAAGCGGCCATCTGCTTCAATCAGCTGAGTTTGGAGCCAAGATGGTCTAGTGGCAGGGCTTTTGACTACGGACCCGAAGGTCGCGGGTTCGCGCCCCGGCCACTACCCAGCTTGGGGTGTCTATGAGTGCACACCTATTTCTCCAGCTCCCCGGGCGCTTTCGGGCTGCTCACTGCACCACCTGGTAGGTGGTTGGGTTAAATGCAGAGACGAATTTCGTCTGTGTATGGGAAACATACGCAGATGACAGGAATAGACATTATTATTATTATTATTATTGAGAGGAACAGGAAGGAGGAACAGATACACAATGGCAGGTCAAGAATCACATGTAAATAGTATCAAATTAATCAATTAGCAATTAAAACTATTTCACAAATCATTTAAGGAATTCATTCATTCAACCTTTATTTAGGCAGGTTAATCCCATTGAGCCTCGAGGACTAATTTACAAGAGAGACCTGGTTTCAACAAAGAATGATGACAACAGCAACAATAGACTTTCCTTTGACAATCAAAGATAGACAATCAAAAGAGAGGCATACAGAGTTTTTTTAATTTTTTTTAATTTTTTTTAACAAGTTAAAAAAAGATGTCAAAATAGCAAAACAGATTGATTATAAGGCAAATGTAGAAAACTAAAAACAGGAACATGTCTGCATTGGTTTTTGCCAGGATTCCAACAGATTCTTAAAGCCATTTGGAGAAGTCAAGGTCGAGAGCTTCAAATCTTTTTGTAAGATATTCCATGAAGCAGGAGCGATAATGAGGTCAATTTGTCCTCTAGTAAATGGTAAATGGAGCTTATTTATATAGCGCATTCCAGCCCCCTGTGAGGAGCCCCAAAGTGCTTTACAATACCAGCCATCCACCCATTCATTCAGACATTCATACACCGGTAGTGGTAGCCTGCCTTGCAAGGCGCCATCCAGACCTACCGGGAGCAATTTGGGGTTAAGTGTCTTGCCCAGGGACACAACGACACATGGTTGGCGGACGCGGGATTCGAACCTCCAACCTTCCGATTGGGAGTTGACTGCCATTACCACTGTGCCACGGTTGCCCCCGTAGACTTAGTAGTCTAAGCTTAAGGCAGCATAACAAGCCAAGTCTAATTATAGCATTTATCAAAAAAGAAAGTCTTAAGCCCAGTCTTAAAACTGGACAAGCGTCAGCCTCACGGACAGAAACTGGAAGTTGGTTCCACAAAAGAGGAGCCTGAGAACTGAAAGATTTTCCTCCCGTTCTGTTTTTGAAAACTCTAGGAACCACAAGGAAACCTGCAGGCTGAGGGCAAAATGCTCGGTTGGGAAAATATGGAATAATAAGTTCTTGAAAATAAGATGGAGCTAGGTTGTTGAGAGCTTTGTAGGTTAGAAGTAAGATTTTGAATTCAGTTCTGGATTTGACAGGGAGCCAATGGAGAGAAGCTAAAACTAGAGAGCAATGATCTCTCCTACTACCGGTAACTCCAGTTTAGATTCTGGCAGCAGCATTTTGGATCAACTGAAAATTTTTTAAAAAGTATTTGGACACCCAGGTAAACAAACCATTGCCATAGTTCAGTCTAGACCAGGGGTCAGGAACCTATGGCTCGCGAGCCATATATGGCTCTTTTGATGGCTGCATATGGCTCGCAGACAAATCTTTAATAATAATGGGAAAAAAAGCCGATAAAAATATAAAACATGGCCGCGAGTGGATGGAGCCAATCACAGCTGTCCGCGGGTGACTGGCACCGACTGGAGCCAATCACAGCTGTCCACGGGTGACTGGCACAGACTGGAGCCAATCACAGCTGTCCGCGGGTGACTGGCGCAGACTGGAGCCAATCGGATGATGCGTCACGGACACGGGAGGAGACGTGATCAGGAAGTAAACATCCCTCCTAGCAGCTAGCTTAGCTAGTTGTGGAAACCCGTGTGATGAAGATGGCGGCTAAACGAAAACGAGACGAGGATTATCGTACTTGTCAGCCGGAATGGACAGAGCAATTTGCTTTTGTGGAGAGAGCAGGTTCTGCAGTGTGTCTGATATGCAATGATAAAATTGCCTCGATGAAACGCTCAAATATAAAGCGGCACTTCGACACACGCCATGCTACATTTGCATCAAAATATCCTGTGGGGGACAGCAGGAAAAAAGCCTGTGAAGAGCTGCTGGGCAGAGTGCAAGCAGGTCAGCAACACCTCCGTGTTTGGACTCAACAAGGTGACTGGAATTCAGCTAGTTTTGCTGGTGCTTTAGCCATTGTGAGAAACGGGAAGCCATTCACAGATGGTGAGTACGCCAAAACATTCATGCTTGATGTTGCCAATGAACTTTTTGACGACTTTTCGGATAAAGACAAGATAATTAAACAAATAAAAGACATGCCTCTGTCAGCAAGAACTGTTCACGATCGTACCATCATGATGGCAAATCAAATTGAGGCAACACAAGTGACGGACATAAACGCAGCTACTTTCTTTTCTCTCACTTTGGATGAGTCAACAGATGTAAGCCATATATCCCAGTTCAGTGTGATTGCAAGATATGCTGTCGGTGACACACTACGTGAGGTCTTGCTGTTTTGCCTCTGAAAGGGACAACAAGAGGGGAGGATTTATTAAAAACTTTCACTGAGTTCACGAAAGAAAAAAATCTACAGATGGACAAACTTATTTCAGTGTGTACTGATGGTGCTCCGTGCATGGTGGGGAAAAACAAAGGATTTGTAGCACTGCTTCGTGAACAGGAAAAGAGACCCATCTTAAAGGTTCAGTAAGTAATTTCTGGAACACGCTGGAACTTAGGAAAATTTTGAACAGAGACACGTTTCTGGTCCCTCCCCCTCAGAGCCATATATGGCTCTGTTACCCCTTGCTCTGCTGAAATTCAAATTCAAGCTCTGTTTTTATTGGCTGATTCAAATTCAAGCTCTGTTTTTATTGGCTGATTCAAATTCAAGCTCTGTTTTTATTGGCTGGTTACAAACTCTGTTTTTATTGGCTGTTAAGTTAACGCTGGTTAACGGCGGGTCACTGTGGCTTTTTAGAAATGCTTTTAGAGAAGCAAGGGGACAATAGTTTTTTTCAGAGATTACTTGTCTAAAATCAGTATGTCAGGAGGTAGTGACAGAGTGAAGAAATATGTTAAAAATATATTGTTAGAAAAGTTACATACTGCTCCTTTAAGTTTTCACTGCATCCTACATCAGGAGGCACTTTGTGCTCAGATCTGTGGCGAGCAGCTTGGTGAGGTGATGTCGCTGGTCATTCAGGTGGTCAACTTTATTGTTGCCCGAGCTTTAAATGATCGCCAGTTTAAAGCACTGCTGGAAGAAGTTGGGAGCAATTATCCTGGTCTGCTCCTGCACAGCAATGTGCGCTGGTTGTCAAGAGGGAAAGTGCTCAGCCGTTTTGCAGCTTGTCTGAGCGAAATCCGGACTTTTCTTGAAATGAAAAACATTGTCCATCCTGAGTTAGCTGACACTGAGTGGCTCCTGAAGTTCTACAATCTCGTGGACATGACTGCACATTTGAACCAGCTCAATGTGAAAATGCAAGGTGTTGGAAATACAGTCCTATCTCTTCAACAAACAGTGTTTTCATTTGAAAACAAGTTGCAACTCTTCATCACTGACATTGAAACAGGTCGTTTACTCCACTTTGAAAAACTGGGAGAGTTGCATGCACAGCAAGTGACCCTGCTCAACATCTTGATCTTCAGCTGCTAGCAGGCTTCACATCTAATCTCCTGCAGTCATTCAAAGCGCGCTTTGGAGAATTTCGTGAGCGCACTCGTCTTTTTAAGTTCATCACCCATCCACACGAGTGTGCAGTGGACAGCACCGACATAAGTTACATCCCCGGTGTCTCCATCAGAGAGTTTGAGCTACAAGCTGCTGACCTGAAGGCCTCAGACATGTGGGTGAACAAGTTCAAGTCACTGAATGAAGATTTGGAAAGACTTGCACGACAGCAAGCAGAGTTGGCGAGCCAACACAAGTGGGGAGAAATGAAAAAACTTCAACTCGCTGACCAGCTGATTGTCAAAACTTGGAATGCGCTGCCCGTCACATACCACACACTGCAGCGTGTGAGTATTGCTGTACTGACCATGTTTGGCTCTACATATGCATGTGAGCAGTCTTTCTCACATCTAAAGAACATTAAGACCAACCTACGATCACGTTTAACGGATGGAAGTCTCAACGCCTGCATGAAGCTTAACCTCACTACATATCAACCAGACTACAAGGCCATCAGCAAAACCATGCAGCACCAGAAGTCACATTAATGGTAAGAAATACTTTATTTATCACTGTTAACAACAGCATAACAATGTTATTAAAAAGCATTCAGATACTTATTGTACTTTATGCAGCATTTATGGCTCTCTCAGCCAAAAAGGTTCCCTACCCCTAGTCTAGACGTTACAAATGCATGAACCAGTTTTTCTGCATCAATTTTAGATAATTTGTTTCTAATTTTAGTGATATTACGCAGGTGGAAGAAGGCGGTTCTAGTAACGTTTTTAACGTGGGGGTTAAAAGACATGTCCTGATGAAAAATAACACCAAGGTTTTTAAGATTAGAGCTGGAGGACAGATCAATGCCATCCAAGGAGGGAGAAAGACTGAAAAATATATTCCTAAAATGCTCTGGTCCAAAACCTCAGTCTTATCTGTATCCAAAAGCAGAACGTTTAGAGTCATCCAGATTTTTAGGTATTTAAGACTTGCTTGTACCGGTAGTCTAAGTAGCTGACTGGATTTGTTGCGTTTCATGGACAAATATAACTGTGTATCATCAGCATAACAATGAAAATTTATCCCATGCAGTTTTAATAACTTGACCTAATGGAATCATATCTAGGGTAAAGAGTATTGGTCCATGCACTGAACTCTGAGGTTCAGGGTGACTAACTTTGGTGTATGATGAAGATTCATTATTTACATTTACAAATTGGAATCTAGCAGAAAAAAATATGATATAAACCAAACCAGCTTAGATCCGTTCCTGTAATTCCAATATATATTCAAGTCTCTGTAGTAGAATATTAAGATCAACTGTATCAAATGCAGCACTGAGGGCTAACAGGCTCAGTGTAGAAACCTGTCCATTATCAGAGGCCATGAGAATATCATTGATAACTTTCACTAGTGCTGTTTCAGTGCTATGGTGAACTCTAAACCCTGACTGAAACTCTTCAAACAGATTAAATTTGCATAGCGTAAGTAACTACCCAACATTGTTTACAATATCCATCCATCCATCCATCCATCCATCCATCCATCCATCCATCCATCCATCCATCCATCCATCCATCCATCCATTCTTCTTCCGCTTATCCGGGGTCGGGTCGCGGGGGTAGCAGCCTAAGTAGGGAGGCCCAGACTTCCCTCTCCCCAGCCACTTGGAGCAGCTCCTCTGGGGGAATCCCAAGGCGTTCCCAGGCCAGCCGAGAAACATAGTCCCTCCAGCGTGTCCTGGGTCTTCCTCTGGGTCTCCTCCCGGTGGGACATGCCCGGAACACCTCACCAGGGAGGCGTCCAGGAGGCATCCTAACCAGATGCCCGAGCCACCTCAACTGGCTCCTCTCGATGTGGAGAAGCAGCGGCTCTACTCCGAGTCCCTCCCGGATGACTGAGCTTCTCACCCTATCTCTATCTCTAGTTCATATATTTACAATATATGAACTGATAAATGTCAGAAGACAGGAGTCATGGTCAACTACCAACATGTACAAGCAATAGCCTATATGCCACGGGTTTCCGTTCCAGCACCTCCACAGGCATTACACAGACGGCGCACTTCCGGTTAGCGGGAAAGACACGAACATAATTGACTAAATACAATTAATAAAACATCAGCATACACACCAATAACAACTCTATACACATATAAAACCATATAAAATTATGGCGACGTTCCCCCTACGGATAGCCGCGATAAATGTTCGCCGAAACCCCCCCGCGGAACAGCTGTTCCCACCGGTGGGCGGACACAACGGTACTCACGTGTAGTGCCGGTAGCGCGCGGCCGCTTCCCGTTTCGGGTCGTTGTCATGGTAGGCTACTAGGAGCTAACGCTAGCAACAACGGAGGTGGATGGGAACCGGAAGTGGCGGGTAGGTGTTGCATTTTGCCGGAAGTACGTCACGCCCCCCCGTGGCATATAGGCTATTGCTACCTCTAAAGCTGCCGAACACATACCCTGCAAGAAGTGCAGAATTCTGCTTTTGCTGATGTAGTTGTGAGTTGTTCGTTTTGGCATGGACATTCCATACGAGAATTTGCAGCACAGAACTGAAAAACGTTTTACTCCGAGTTATCTGCTCTGCCGTCCCTGTACAGATTTTTGCTTCCCTTACTGCGAGCAGACATGTTTATTATTCAGAATGAGACGGTAAATGCCATTTTTGAATTTGTTAATTTGTCATGAAGAGACTGCCACAGTTTCTAATGGATGGTGCACAATAATGAGCTAACAGAATGACAGACGGTGCATAATAAACAAACGTAGAGAACGTGTCCCTATCCTGCTGAGCCAAGGAGTACTCCCTCCAGGCCAGCAAAGCCATGAAGAGTTGGATGTGTCTGCACCATCTCCCATTTCTTTGCTTTGACTATTCATTTGACTTATCTTGTTAAGTTTAGCTGGAACAGTTGTAAAGATAGCTGTATTTCCCCACAACAAAGTCCAGACCAATCACAAAAAACTTCTTGCATATTCCCATGACGTCCTGCACAGACTTTGTGCACAGATACGGTTCTTGGAGCCTATATGCAAGAACAAAACATGTAATTTTTGTCACACAATTACGTCAGCAAGAGCAAATTTCTTCCCTTCTCGTAGTGTGAATCCACCCAAATCCATGCAGTTCTTTCTCCCTGTCTGCCTCCCTTTGCTTGCATGTCCTGTGACATCATTACAGCTACAAAAACTCACTCTATATTTAGCTTCCCACACACCCTCTGTGGCTCACTACTCTGTCAATGCTTTGGCCGAGCTAAATCTTTCTCCCTCTATGCCTCGAATGGTTCATCTCTGCTTGTTAGCTCAGGAAGTGGGCAGGTTGGATGCTTTTAAAAAAAAGGAAGTAAAAGAACAGAGCAGGAGACTAAAGATGACTGAAAAGCGATAAAAAGGAAGATGCTCGTTTAAAGACAGAGGGAATGGTTCAAAGCAACAAACAGGAAGGTGTGAATAGCTGTGCTGTAAATCTCCCCTCTCCATAAAGTCTCCTTGTGAGAACAGTTTACTTGTTGCCTCATTACACCTCACTAGCCGTGTTTCCATCAAGGTTTCTAGATGCGCATTTTGAAGTATCGCAGCAGAAAAGCTTAATGGAAACGGCAAAATGCGAATTTACTTCCTCAAATNGAGAAGAGCGTTGGCTCGCCGTTTCGAACCTTATGGGTTCAATTCCCACATGGGACAACGTTTTTTTATTTATTTTTTTTTATTCATTCCAGATTTAAAAAACACAAGAAAACTATTTACAAAACAACAAGAAATAAAGCATAAAGTTTTTTAATCTGGAATGAATAAATAATCTAAAAAAAAAAAAAAAAAGTCATACCTTGTGGGAATCGAACCCACGAGGTCTAGATAAGGAGCAGCTAACGGCGCAATGCGTTACCCAGTGAGCCACCAGGACGTGTGTATTTTTGAGCTCCACATTTATTATAAAGAAAACCACCCCTCATAGAATGACTACTTGGGACTTCATAGGCAAAGTAATGCGTTTCCAGTGAGCTACCAGGACGTGTCTATATTTTAAGGTCCACATTTATAAACGAACAAACTGCCCCTCATAGAATGACTAGATGGGACTTCATAGGCAAAGTGGGCGGTTCGTTCGAACCGGGCGAACCGCCCCTGGCTACGCGCATGAACATGTAACATCGCTAAAACTAGTTGGCATAACAGAATAAATACAACTTGCCCGATAGCAACACATACCTGAAATATTCTCTCCATTTTGCCGAGATGTGTGGCCGGGTTCTGTTTTCAACCGCTACTTCCTGTTTACTGTAGACATGCGCAACGCTGACGTCTGACGTAATGACGCTGACGTCTGACGTAATGACGCTGTGCGTGGCTCGGTAGATGCGCTACAAGCCAGTAGATGGAAACACTTCTGATCCGCATTAATTTGTATTTACATTTTTGCGAGATTTCAAAAATTAGCTCAAAATTTGAAATGAAAATAGATGGAAGCACAGCTATTGACACAATGTGTGCCTCATCCCAACACTCTGAAATAATAAAAATAACCCTGCCAAAGCCCTGTGATGCACTGTTTCACTACTGCTCAAGGATATACAGTATTGTAAAATACAGTGTTGAAGAGAAGATGGGGGAGGGGTCAGTGTGTCTGAATGGCATTTCAAACATCCTTCCCGCACAAAATAACATCCTGGAAAGATAATCTGTGAGTGTGCGACAATTTATTCAAGCTCATGTTTCTGCAGAGTGCGAAAGCCACTGAGCTGCAGAGGAAGTGCAAGAAACCAATGAGAGTGTGCCGATTTATTCAGTCAACCGACAGCAACAAGAAAGAAAGAAAAGGACATACCGGTACTACTTCATCTAAATTGTGCTCCTCAACATTCACCACCTCACTTAATAGCTTTGGCACTTTGTCATTTGTTGCTTTATGCTTTGTGTGTGTATTCACAATACAGCCCCCCTCAGTGTACCTATTCCACTTGCTAATGTTGATGTACAGCCACACCGCTTGCGTGTTTTCATCATGACTGAACTACTTTGAGTAATATAATCTCCTAAGACCTGAACTATTGCATATGTGGATGCCAGGTCCTAGGAGGATAATGTAATAAGTTACTACTTGGTACGTTAAAAAGCTAAACACGACATGCTAATACAAAAGAAAATACCATATTTGTGTAAATAATGCAACAATTATACATAACTTATAGCTCCTTAAATAAATAAATAAATAAATAAAAAACAGAACTATGCAACTATGAAAATGACCACACTGTGTGGCTGTAAGTTCGATAAAAACGTGGCTATCATGCTGACAAACTACCAGAATGAACTGAAAATACGATTTTGCTCCTTGTAATACTAGTATTATTTATGTATTTGCAAAATATTGGACAGAAAACTGCTAAAACTAGACTTTTTTGTTGTGTTGTAATAATCATTTGCATATTACTTTTAGGCAAAGCTACAAAGAGACGCACATGTGTGACCCAAGAGCCCTCTGGTTTATTGTAAAAAATAAACTGATTTCAATAAGTTTCTGAGAAATGAAGACACTTAAGACATTTTTTTATGCATCATTAGGTAAATATTTTTGAAATTCATCAAGCACAAAAACAGCCGAGTAGTTTAAAATGTAAACACATTTTGAAATAGCTGCACTGTATGTAAAGTTCTTTGTAGGCCCTTTTCAGAGCAGCAAGGTGACAATCATCAGTCAGAGAATTTTCCCAAACAGAAAATACTGAAATTCTCGCTGACACAGTAAGAAAGTAGCTGGTCAGCAACCAGATTCCACACTCAACAATTGTCAGTAATCTTTTTTGGCTACAAGGACGATTAATTTATACAATGTACAACTGCTGGGAATGTTACAGACCATGCCAACAGGAGTGAGGCCTGCTGGTTAGATAATTCTGTTTCAGTGTAACAACAGAGGCTGGTTAAGTGTCACTAACGGCGCAGCTCAGAGGACTGACGTGTGTAGCTACGCAGCACTGTTGCAAAGCAAACCCCTGGAAGGTTTTGTTCTAGGTTATAAAACTCTGCGCCTCCGTGCTCGACTCAAACACACAAAGCACCATAGCTACCCAGAGACACACATTTTTATACCACAACACCAGCACAGATTTATAAGTTTGGAACAAAATAAGTCAAAGTCAAAGTCAAAGTCAACTTTATTGTCAGATCTGCAATATGTACTGTACAGGACATACACAGGACCGAAATTGCGTTTCTCTCAGTCCCTCGGTGCAACAGTAAACATCTAAACATTGAAACACTGAAACATATAATAATAGACATAAGCATAAAATAGTAAAACTAACACTGTCCTGAGTTTTTTGCATAGTGGTATAAGAGTATGAAAATTTACACCAACTCTAAAACTAAAACATTAAACATTTAATGAACATAATACTGTCCTGAGTTTTTGCATACTAGTATAAAAAAGAGTATAAAAAGTATAACTAAAATAAACTAAAGGTTTCTAGCATTGACATTTGCAAAGTGGCAAAGCAGCGTATGAGTTAATGTACACAGTATATGTATGAGGTAGTAGTTGATGTTGTTATAGAGGCAAAAAGTGGCATATGCAGTAAGGCACATTGGGCATCCCTAAATAAGACCGTTCAGAGCACACTGTATATGTATCAGCAGTGGTGTAGATATTAGAGTAGTGTAAATGTAAACAGTAGTAATTACATGTAAGCAGTAGTAAAAAAAGTAAACAGTATTAATAAATGTAAACAGAGAATGTAAACAGTATGTAATAATAAATAATAAATAAGTACATTTATGTAATACAAAACCACAAACCTCCAAATCTGAGGTTCAACAATTAATCTATACATTGCAGTTGGCAGCCATTACAAACTATAAAATCCAATACAAAAAATGGTTACCATAACTTATATCAAGGGGCACGGTTTGAAAAAGTTTACTCGAGTACCGTGGTTGTTTTTAGATATACAGGTAATCCCGACTTACGAGGGGCCGACCTACGAGGTTCCGGATTTACGAGGTTATCATATTTAATAAAAATATGAAATAAAATAAAAAATTTTTTTTTTAAATGTTCTTAATTTCATGTGTACAGCACTTTTTTGCAGCTGTGGTTGTTTTAAATGGCTTTATAAATAAAGTATAATTATTATTTTTATTTTTTACACAATTTTAAGCGTATTTGCGCAACTTCCGCCTCCGTGTCAGCCATTTTAGGAAGGTCAAGTGAGGTCCGGCAGTATCGGCAGCTGCCAGCTGGCTTTGGAGGTCTGTGTGTCCCATCAGAGGTTGCCTCATACGTATAAATTAGCTGGAAACACTCGGTGAACTCTGTGAACGTCTCAGGCCTGGAGCAGCAGCCGCGATCGTGGAGCGATCGCTCCCACAGCGCTGCGCGAGACCAGTAGCTCATGGTATGAGCTAAGGCTAACATGCTAAAGCGGACCCCCACCGGAGCTGCAGCCGACAGCCGGCTTTGTGCGATCAGAGGTTCCTGGAGCTCGGCTCGATGTCTGCCTCGTAGCCTAAGGTATCGGGGGACACCGAGCTAACTTGCTGAAACAAAGCAGACAGCCTTTTTGGAGGTGCAGCTAAACCGGACTGCCCGTAGCTGCGGACTACAGCAGCTCGGATTCGGCGGGGCTAATGCTAACAGGTGCAGCTAAAGGCAGCGCGTGCAGACGGCTTTCGGTAAGTTATTAAAATCTTTCTCTGTCTCCAAATGTATGAAGTTAACATACTAACAGTCCTTCCTGTAAACAGTTTAAACTGCGTGGTGCTGGAAGGAAGCTGCGAAGCTCGGACGTAACGTAACGCAGCGGAGCGGAGGCAAACAGACGACAGAAGCTGCTCAAAGAAATTAATTATTTTTTTATGTACTGTATGTTCTTTTAAAATGTTTTAAAGTGTTAGGATAGGCATTACCGTACATGTACAGGTAGTCCCCGAATTACGAGCGCTCTGATCTACGAGGTTCCAGACTTACGAGCTGGTGAAGTTTTTGAGTTTTCCTGTGTTTTTTCACCACAGTTAGTTAGCTAAACATATGGACACACGTTTCCGATCATTTTTATGCACTCATAAGCAGTTTTTTGATGAAAAACGAGTGTTTGTAGTCGCGCTAGCGAAACCGTTCCAATTTACGAGCGAAATTCCGGACTTACGAGAGACATGGCAACCGTTCCAAATTACGAGATTTCCGGTTTACGAGCGCCTCGTTGTAACGGATCTCGCTCGTAAATCGGGGACTACCTGTACGTGTATCAGTGGCGGCTGGTGCGGTATATATATACATATATACAGGTAGTCCCCGATTTACGAGATTTTCGGCTTACGAGACAGTCGCAGTAACGGAACTCCCTCGTAAGTCGGGGAATACCTGTATGGAACTGTATGCAAATCTGTGCGGATAAGCACCACGTGGAAACTTGAGTCATGCAATTGACCTATTCTAGGCTGGTCTTATTTTGTGTAGGTAAACAAATATGGCAGAATTGGACGAGCATGAAATCTCAGATAAGAGTTGGATGGAAACATAAGAGAGAATATGGTGATAAATGTGAATGTAAGACTGAGTAAGTCAACTATCAAGAATAAATATTGAGTATCAAGCAGAGCAGGATGGTGGAGCCCCATGAAGACAGAGCTCAGCATTAAATGCTTGCAGCTTTTGCAAAACTTCTGCTTTATTGTATGATCAACATTTCAGTATTAATTATCGGACTGCTCGTTCTATCAACGTTGCAACTGTCAACCTATTTTTCAGTCACCATGGCGTTTTCTGTAAATAAACATGCTGGATCAGGGGTGTCAAACTCACTTCCAAAAGGGGGAAAAATTAAAACCTTTTTCAAACTAAGGGCCAATTTCAGAAACTAAATTAAATCAAATCAAATCAAATCATATACCAAACATATTTTCTGGGTCACAGGTTTCTCAACAAGTTTGATTGGTCTCATTTGATGTTCTCTGTTGTGTTTTTGACATCATAATCAAAGATTACTGAAAAAATTCAAGAGATAGAAGTTTTTTTGTTTTGTTTTGTTTCACATATTATCTTGGGGGCCAAATAAGATGTCATTGTCAACGAGGGCCACATTTGGCCACCGGGCCTTAAGTTTGACACATATGTGCTAGATGGTGTCCGATTACAATTGTTGTCTACCAATTTTTATTACAAGGACACATTAACCATCAATATGAGAACCAAACTGGGGAATTTCTTTTATTTCTTTATTTAAAGAAATTGACCAGTTTTCATGGCTTTACAAGTACCAGTACATTAATCTCTGTGTTATTGGGTAAACATCCAACATTAACCAACAGTTACAGTTTTACATTTATAGCACCACACGTGCACACACTCACACAAATACACACACTTTTCCCTGCTCAGTAATGTGTTAGTGATTGAAGTGGGAACTAGGGGCTGTACTAACAGGTGGGCACACATGCTGTTGGGGAGATTCATCAGATTATCCCACAAGCACTCAGGGCAGGCAAGCCTTGATACACCGTGTATGTGTGTGTGAGTGTTTGTGTATGCGTTGCCACTCTCTACAGGACAGGTGAGGAGCAGATCCATCTCATCTCATTCTTGATCACGTACAGACCGGGTCCATTAGGACATGCCACCCCCTGCTCCTCAATCCTTCCACTCATACACACAAACATGTCTGTTTTTCCATCTCTGTGAGGTCGCCCACTGCCTTCATACATTTCCAAGACCTGTGTAATAATCTTTACTATTACAGCTGTACCCCAATCTAATGGTGAATCCTACAACTCCAATAAACAGGCCAATAAAGGTGTGTCAGTTATGATGGGTCAAAACATCCTTACAAAGGTACAGGTAAACAATCGTAAACAACCACATCCTTTATGAAAAAAATCTGGATTCAGCACAAGGCAGTAGCTATCCTCTGTGTTTCCCAGGAACAAGGAAAGGCTCTTGCACTATGTTTTGTCATTTAATTGTTTGCATGAAAAACAGACACACACTTTATCTTACATCTATTTGTCAACTGTTTATTTGTTTTTAACAAAAAAAAAAAACATGCATCACAGGAGTATGAACAACCTTTAGATTACAGTTTTAGAATATTGTGTATAGGGGTGCAGAAAAAAATCATTTTTAAAAAAAAAAATCTAGATTCTTAGTCCTGGCGGTTCTGAATCGATTCTAAAGGCCCATAAATTGATTTTAAAATACTTTTTTTCCCCTCCCCCCGATCCTACTCCCGAGCGTACTGCGTATCACATTACCGTATTCGTCGGCGTATAAGTCGCACCGGAGTATAAGTCGCACCAACCTAATTATGCCCAATTAAATGGAAAAATCAACGTATAAGTCGCACCGGCCTATAGGTCGCACCTCACGTGAACTGGTGTTTTGCCCAAAATGGACTGGCTGCCAAATTGTTTGGAAGGACTTTTGACAAGATTATCACATAAAAACTACAGTATTTTGTTTGATGTGTCTTAGTTGAACTTTTCATTAATAAATGAACATAATTTTTGTATATTTTGTGTCTTTCATCATTTATCTTTAAAGATAAACACATAAAAATATATTTTTATTAGCTGACATTACAGTAAAAAACGTGTCTCAGTTTAAAATGATGACAGAAACAGATACTGTATTTATTTTATGGTTTTTATTTATTTATTCAAAACCATTGAAGTCTTCATCTTCTGTGTCACTGCACCATTTTTGGACCAGGCAGATGTCAACAGTGTAGGTACTGTAAAGGGTTTCTTAGCGCCCATAGCGGCCGAAACTGGTACTGCACCATTTTTGGAGTTTTTGACCAAAGTCAAATTATGACCAAAATATTGGAAAAATCGACGTATAAGTCGCACCGGCCTATAAGTCGCAGGGCTTAGAAATGTAGGCAAAAAGGTGCGACTTATACGCCGGAGAGTACGTGTCCGCTCGGCTGCCGTAGAATTTGGCCGTGCAGGCCACCGTACAGCAAGCTAGTTACCCAGCTCTCTTTATCTGAATGGAGCCTGCTAGCATGGATGAGGTGGACAGCACAATTCAACCCACTCCTTCATCTTTAAATATCATTTTCTGATCCTACAATCTTCCGGGGGAAGACAGAGCTTAACAAGAGCACGGTTGTTTGCAAGAAGTGTAAAACAAAATTTCAAAACAGTATTTTGGATATACGACAAAATGCGTGGAAGATGAAAGCACAGCAGCCGACCAGCGAGCTCTGCAACAAACTTTCAGGCTTCCCAGAAGGCTGCGAAGATTTCCCACTCCATCGCTTGCTATAATAAAGGCTCAGTCAAAGGCGAGGGGTTAAAGTCCATTTTTAATACGCTGGACCCGACATATGTTATTCCTTCACATAACTTTTTTAGTGATAAAGCAGCAAAACAACTCCACCATGAAAGAAAAATAAAGTGGGAGAAGCTGAGGCTACCAGCTGCAGCTCAAAGGTAACAGTTTAAAAAAAAAATATTTATCATATTATACTAAAACTTACATACCGTATACCGTAATTTCTGGAATATTGGTCGCACCCGAATATAGGTCGCATTGTCCAATTATTGCCAAAGAATTGGAAAAATCCATATATAGGTCGCACCTGAATATAGGTCGCACCTACGTCAAAATGTGGACCGTGTTTAGCTCTGCTGCAAATGTCTGCCACAGGAGCGCACAGCAAGGCTTTTAAGAAGATTAACACTTAAAAACAATTATTTGTTTGATAAAAATTATAGCAAATATGTGTCTGAGCTGAACTTTTCTTTAATAAATGAATAATTTTAGCAGGATAAACACCTAAAAAATATATTTGTTAGCTGACATTATTGTAAGAGTGTGTCTCAGTTTAATTTTTGTTAATAAATGATTACAAATCAGCTTATTTTATAAAAAGCCATAAATAGGTCGCACCTGAATATAGGTCGCAGGGCATGCAAAAATGATAAAAAGCTAGGACCTATATTCCGGAAAATACGGTACACGTTATACAAAACTTAATGCATTTTATTTTATTTTTTACAGGTTGAAGAGGCCAGATGAGACATCTCCTGGAGCCAGTTTTAAATTATACAATTTAGATGGTTTATAAATTACAGTTCAAATGAGTTTTTGAGCAGACTTGCACAGGTTTTGAAATTTTATTAAAGATTTACCAAATATGAATCAATATGGTTAAGACCGTATATGTCATATTAGGTTAAGTTTTGAAAATATAACAAATGTTAGTTGTATAATTTAAAAAACTGTGAAGTCTGTATTTTATTTTGAGTTAAAATTTAATGCACTTTGGTAGGCTGAAGTCTTTGTTTACTTTTTATTTATATATTTTGAATTATTTGTCTGTGAAGGTCTGGATTGGAGACCTGTCCATGTGTCCCCTGCCTCTTGCACAATGATGGCTGGGCATGGGCACCAGCGACCTCCGTGACCCATAAAAGATGAAGTGGGTAAAGATGATGGATGGATGAATTATTTATTACTACATGTATTTTATTTTTTTATTTTTTTTTTAGAAAAATCCAGGCAACTAAGCTAACCTAATACAGTACTGGTAATTTAAGTTAAAGAATATTATGCACATCTATTTTTGGTATGAATATAAAATTATGCAAAAATTTGATACAGTAAGGAACCTAAAATTATTATTTTAAATAAATGTTCCATTTGTTTACATTGTTGTTTTATCTTTTCAGCTTGTCATTTACATAATTGAAACAAAATGTATGACCATTTCAATAGACAATTTGTTTCTTAATCGAAACATTGATTTTGAATCGAATCGTGACACCAAAAATCGGAATTGAATTTAATTGCGAGACAGAGATTTGCACCCCTAATTAAAAACTTAAACCCATCGTTTATTACAGCATTGAGATGCCACACAGCACTCAGGGATATCTCCACTGACTTTACTGATTCCTGATATTCGTTTTAAACTTTGTTGGAGTCCAACTGTGCAATTAAATACAAATTACAGTATTCACTAGATGGAATTAATTTTTTTTATTTTATTACTGAATCTGGTTTTGAAAGTCAAGCTCTTTTTAAAACTGCATGTTTAGTTGAGTTAACAAGTCTGACCTGCAGTAAAAATCACATTACTTCCCTAGGGAATCATCGCTGTTGAGCGTCAGGAGAATTTGAAATACTACAAACCAGAAATGAGAATTATTAAAACGGTGACAATGTGTGAACAGAAAATGAATGTCCAATAAAAACGTCTTCAACTTGACCTGCTAAGTAATAAAGTTACAGATGACAAGTTTTAAGAAAGTGAGCAGACCAATAGCATTACAGTGGTGGCACAGTTTTACCCTGTCTGTTTATCCTATTTCTTTGTGGCAGGCTCTTTTTTCCACAGCTATCCAAGACCTAATGTATATGGGACAAGATGGAAACAGATGGTTCACTCAATGCCAACTGGGGCACAGGTGAACTTGGTGTTAGGTTACCAACATTTCAGCAGGAACAATGTGAAGCTCACTGAAATAACATAACAGGGCTAAGCAAGAGGCAAACATAGTACTAAAATGAAAATATAAACAGATAAAAATATAATTGACCAGCCTGATCATAAGAATTAATTGTCTTCAATGCCAACATTTTGCATCCCAAACTGCTCTGAACTGGACAAAGCAAAGCATAAACAAATATATCACAAATAGATATTTAATTAATGGCACTTGCTGTTTATTACACCTATTTCAGGCTTTAGTTATTTACATCAATCAGTAATAGTAAGGGGCAAAAAAAATCACTATATGACAGGAAAGAAAGACAAAATAACAGCAAAGAGTACCAAGAGCCACCAGCTAGCAATATACAGCTGTCTTTTCAATTAGAAAAAGGTGTGAAGAAAACAATTTTTGCCTCCATTGCTTCTCGGAAATGGAGCACAGCTCCATCAATTTTCGTGTCTGTCAGCTCACTTGTTTATGCGAGGCCATAAATTCTCACCATCGCTTTTTACTGTGTGACACGTCCAAGCACAAAAAGCCCTGTTTTTTTCCACAGCTAGCCACATCTTAGGATTGTTTCATCTGCATTCATGACAACTAAATAACAGAAGTAGTACTAAGGAGTGGAAACAGCATTAAAGACAACAAACTGTGGCATACACCAACTGAACATGGATGATTATTTTAAAATCACTTGAGATAAAAACAAAAAATACTTGTACTTTGCTTGGGGCTGCCTAAAATCTCATTCAGGTAGCTGTTGAAAAATCCAACTCCTTCATCCTAACTTCAATGCTTAGTGGCATTTTCTGGATGAGATTTTAAAACTAAAGCAAGAGTACAAACTTGCTTTTGCTCGCTAACAAATAAAAGTGTATTTATTTATTTATTTATGTCTTAGATTTACCGAGTCAGTAAGATCAACATTAAACTGATGCACAACTTTTTGTTTGTGAGTTTCTGCAAAAACTAAAGATTCAACAAGTTTGTTCTTCATGCATTACTAAAAGTTGTGTCTCGTGTTGGAACGTCTTCTTGTCAACAGTGAGACATTCTATTTGAGCAGATGTCAGGGAGACTCCTTGAAAATGGTGAAATGTTACAGGTATTGTATCGACAGCCTAAACAGCCACGCAAAGGCTTTGTCAGCACTTCAGGCTGTAATGGAAGTTTCTGTAAGCTTCAACATACGTAAGTCGGTGTGCTGGTTCAAAGCCCCAAACTGTACTTAGTTTCTTTCTTTAAAAACAATACACATGCAAAATTTACTTCTCAACATTTTGATGGCAAAATTACTGGTGTAACGTACAAGTCAAAAAGGGGTTTTTGACATAAGGCACGTCGTTGTGCACTCGATTGGGCATGCAAATATGTAAAACATTTATATAAAATAACCCTCAGAATTGTAATCAAATCAAAATACTGTATGAGGTACATAAAGATTCCCACCCCAACGGACAATGACAAAACTCTTAATGGAGTGCCTTGTCATCTAAGCTTAATAGTTTTATAATAATATTGCAACGCTAAGATTTTGCAGGACCACATAAAAGGTGCATCTAAAAAAATTTGAATATAGTGAAAAAAAAAGTTTAATTTGTTTTGTTAATTTGTTGGATAAAATAAATATCCTTTCATCATCTTTTACTCAAATAAGCTACTCTGAGGACACGAGAAGATTTTTCAACCCAGTTTACTTGCAAGGGGGCAGAGTTCAAAACACAGGCTTACACAGATTTTACACTGAAGCTCCAGTCACGAGGTCTGCCCCCAGACCTTATAATAAAGTGCCTTTTTTAGATATTAAAAAAAAAAATGCTTATCAGACAGAGACGGGAGGTGGTGGTCTTGGAGTTTATTAGGTACTAGGGCTGGACAATAATTCGATATCGATATGTGCCACAATATACTTTTATTCAATAATTGTGATAAGAGTTTTAAGCAAATTTTCGACATGATTACACCATTTCACTGACACATTTCTGTTTCGGCCGCTTCAGTTTAAACCCGAACAGAAAAAGCGGCGACACAACTACGTAAGTGCGTGGCGACATAAATGTTACGCAGAGCTCGAGTCCAGAAGGCGTTAGCGGTAGCAGGCTAGGCTAATCTCCAATTCCCGCTAAGTTTTCGCTTCAAAATGAGTGCCCATGACCATCAGAATGTGACTGAACAATGTTTCACAAGCAAAGAGAAAGCAGATGACATAATTGATAAGAGAGGAAAGATTAATCTGTCGGTGTGGAAGTGGTTCGGCTTTCTAAGATCCGATAAACTGAAGGATTCCGTGCGCTGCAAAATGTAACGGAGAGTCATTCCAACCAGCGGTGGGAACACATCTAACTTGTTCCACTTGATAGAATATGCTGAGTCAAGATGATAAAGTACAATAAAAGTTTGAGCCAACGTGTCCCTGAAACAACACCCCCAGCTGTATCAAAAAAGAAACCCATGCAGCAAATGCAGACATTTGCTGTAGGGATTAGGTCATGTTCTTTAAACTATTAAGATTGACAAAGTTGAGAGTTTTATGTTTATTTGACGGTGATTTCAAAATTGTTTGAAGGCTAAATACAAATAAAAGGTGAACATTAATTTATTTGTACAGTTTGTACAGTTTTTCTGAGGCTTTTATATTGTTTATATCGATAACGGAATTAAATTGTTATCGACTAAAATTAAGAAATATATCATGATAAACGTTTTGGCCATATCGTCTAGCTGTATTATAGGTGCGCAAGCTCCATGCTCTTCAAAGAGCTCTGAGCTGTCTCTTTCAACATTTGTTACTTTTACTGACAATCATTTTAGAAAGTGAAACTCTATTTAGCTTAGACTTGTAAACACATTTCTAGACTTTATTTATTGTAATTGTGATATTATGGCTTACAAATAATAAAAATCTAACATTCAGTGTCTGATAATTAGATTTTATTTATTTTTATTTGATCAACATTTGTTTTCATTCAACCTTTATTTAGACAGGTTAATCACATTGATCCTTGAGGACTTGTTTACAAGAGAGACCTGGCAAATCTGATCACAAATCTCTCTTGCAAGGGAAGCCTGGGCCTGAAGGCAGTCCAACATGCAGGTTTTTTGTCTGTGGGTGAAAACCGGAGTACCCAGAGAAACCCACGTAAGTACGAGAAGAACATGCAAACTCCACACAGAAAGACCCCAGGTCCAACCAGGGATTGAACCCAGAACCTTCTTGCTGTGAGGCAACAGTGCTAACCACTGAGCTGTTGTGCTGAATAAGGTGGATGTTCAATATTGTAAACTCCTGGTGTTGCACCTTGACCAATTAACTAGGGGTGCACCGATAAATCGGCCGGCCGATTTATCGGCCCCGATTTCCTTAATTTGGGGAAATTGGCCGAGACTTGCATAAGAAACCAATTTTACAGATTTTTTTAGTTTGTTTGTTTTAACAACAATCGTCTGAACTTCATTTATATTTCAGAGCACTACCTCATGGCCAGTTAAAACAAGTCTGTATTGTTTCTAGGATACTATACAGGGGTATGTTTTTCAACAAGTTAATATTGGAAACTTGAAGGTGCAATGTGACCTTATAACACCTGACAGTGTTGCTTATAAAACATAATCGGTATCGGCCAACATCGGAATTGGCAGGTCAGAGTTTTTAGAAATCGGTGATCGGCCAGAAAACTACAATCAGTGCACCCCTATAATTATCTCCTAGACATGATCTACAAATGTCTCATTCCTCAAGTCACTCCTGAACCAGAGACAATGTCAGAAGCATCTTACCTGCTGAGGAGACAAAGAACTGGACTGTTGTCCTCTTTCAGAAGAAAGTAAAAATCATTGTCAGTTTGAAATTAAGGTCCCAGAGTCTGGAGGAAGAGTGGAGAGACCCAGAATCCATGTTGCTTGAAGTCCAGAGTGAAGTTTTCACAGTCAGTGATAGTTTGGGGGCATCTACCAGGACATTTTAGAGAGCATGTCATGCTTTCTTCTGCTGACAAGCTATGTAGAGATGCTGATTTCATTTTCCAGCTGGACTAGGCACCGGCCCACACGCCAAAGGTACCAAAATCTGACTATGTAATATTCAAATTTTCTGAGACACTGAATTTTGGGTTTTAATTATTTGTAAGCCATAATCATTAAAATAACAAGAAATAAAAGGCGTGCAATGTTTAATTGTCTACGTAATAAATCAATGTAATATGAGTTTTACATTCAACTTTTTCATGATATTCTAATTTTTTGAGATGCACTTGTACTTGTTAACTTAATTGTTCATAATTGTAGTTTAAGCGAGTGACACACAGTATTTTTGACTCACAAAATGAAAGTATAATGTACATCTAAACCTGCTCCGTGGGTGAGTTTCAAGCATTGTGATGTGGCTGAGAGCATCAGACTAAAATGCAGGACTAAAAAATAATAATAATATAAATAACACTCCTGTGATGTCTTATCCGAACACATCACTGTCACAAAAACATGCCACTAGCTCGTCGCAAGCACATCAACTCTTTAAAAGGGAAGGCAGATGAGAGTGAGTCACTTTCCCTTCTGGCTATAGATACGGAGAAAAAAAAATACTAACAGCAATCTGTACTTTAAATGTAGGGATTTTATTTTCCAATATGAACATGTAATGGAATGAAAGATCAAGGAATAATCTGATGCACTGCTTGAATCTTTGTCCAACTAAGCTTTTACATCACAAAACTAGATACAGTAGTCCCTCGTTTATTACAAGGATCCATATCCTGCAGCCCAGCAATTATATATACAACACCAAACGCATTATTATAAGAACACCAAACCAACATTGTGTGTGTGTGTATATATATATATATATATATATATATATAT
>JBBPBX010002981.1:43078-85855 GCA_038048925.1 Garcialebias charrua
CGTACTGGAGAAGCATTTTCAAAAGGTAAAAAAAAAAAGGAATTGGAGCTACTGTTATTGCAACAGATAGATTTTATTATTATACTGGACAAAATACGCACACTAGAAATGGAAAATCAGATGAAGAAAAAGAAGGATGAAAAATCTCTATTACCAACATAAAGGAGAGCTTATAAAGAACAAACTCAAACGTTGACACATTTATAAGCACCTTTATGTGGAAAAGGAAAAGGCAAGTTTAGGGATACATTATGAGCTCTGTAGAAAAACATCTTCATCACTCATGCAACAAAATGCATTTTTCCTCATAAGCAAGGAAACTTAATATTGATCTCCCCTTGGGGTTTTCGATATAAAGTGGTTAGCAGAGAAGGGGGTGTGTCTTCCAGAAACTTCACTTGCCATTCATCGATTCTCTATTTCACCAGAACCCTGTATTCCCCACAATTCTGACCGAAATATGGGTAAACATAAACATTTCAAATACAAATGAGTGTCAGATAAAGACAATTGAAACTGTCTTGACAAAGTACACACAATGGACATTTATCCACGCTGCTTTCTAGACAAACAGTGGCTGGATGACTAAATAATCTAATTGCATAGGTTTACAACATGTGTGCAGCATTACAACACAAAATCATTAAAATATCCCTCGTGTCAATACGGCATATTGTGTAGTGAAAAACCAAACGATTAGTATCCTGATGCATGCGCAATAATTCAGACCATCCAAACGATTAGTATACACGCCAAACCAAGACGTGTTGTACTGTGTCATAAAAACAGCCTACCGGTACTAGAAGCACTCGGAGAATGCACACATCTGCTGAGACCTTAGGGTCACTCAAGCAGTATCATCTTGTGCACAGACAACAACCCTTAAATTTTTTTCCTGGATCCAAATGGTGATTCAGATTGCCACCAAAATTTGAACATTTGTTCTTTGTGACAACCTCAACGTTTCTTGAAAATTTCATGAAAATCCGTTCATAACTTTTTGAGTAATCTTGTATACAGACAGACAAACTGACAAACCAACACTACCAAAAACATAACCTTTTTGGTGGAGTTAATGATGTCTACTGATTGATTGATTGCCCTGTAACTGAGTCTGCTGGAATAATTTCAAACTATAATTTTAAAAGCTTGAACCTCAGAGCGCATGTACCATTTTAAACATGGTAATGGTCCGTTTCATCACATCAACAGACATGCAAGTAAGTGGAGCAACTGAACTGGTGTAGAGACTTTCCTATTAATAGTTTTTTTTGGTAATTACCGTAGCTGTAATACAAATACATTTTTAACATGATGCCCTGTTGACGCTACCATGTTGCATTGGATAATATGTGTAATAGTCATGATTTTCACAAGCTGACAACTATGCAACTACTGTGGTACAAATAAACTCAACAGGCTCTAACATTGAGAAATGTACTTTCAGATTGTCCTGATGCTGCTCAATAATCCAAGTAGAAAAATCTAACAAGGTTAAGTCAGGTCCTCAGGACGAATTCTTCTTCGTTGAAACATTTCGTCTTTTATTCAGTACTTTCAGCTCATTTTAATCGCAGTAAGGACAGATGCTGGCCTTGGGCAAAACGACTTTTATAGAAACTTTTTAACCATCTTTTAACGCTAGTAGTAAAATCTCTAGCACCAAAAGCCAGAAATACAGTAAGAAGATCGAAGACAGAGCAGTTGAAAAAATTGTCAAACAGCCAGTGGATCTCACAAGCTGTAATGACTCAACACACCAGAAAAGGTAAGACGTTTTTAGGAAAAGCATGCAAAGTGCTGGTCTGGCCAAGAGATCAGACAGCTGAGTGCACCCAGAGGGAGAATGAGCCAGAGAGGAAAAAGGCAGAAGACCTGAACTGAGCAGAAGCTTCAACATAGAGACAGGAGCATTAGCACATATGAGGACACACAGCCTGCAAGCAAAATTCTGCTTCGACCTGTTTTTCTCACTATCACTAGCATAGATATATACACTAGATAAGCTGAGGAGGAGTCAGCGGCGTCGTCAAGCGGCGGCCATCTTGCCACAGACAGCAACATTAGCTGCAGCTGTGGAAACCGTATGGAGGTGAGGGATTTATACAAACAAAAATACGCTTAACTCGCTGTAATCTTGACGGATTTACAAACGGTTTATGTTTTTAAAAACGTTATTAACGTGGCTATGATTTCTTTGGTAATCAGACAGCAGTTTCGTCTTTTTTAAAAGGTTTTATTCGTGTTTTGGGTGTCACACTCATCGAGAATGTAGAATTTAAATTCTGTTTTTATTACACCAATAACTATTTTAAAACAAACTAATCTTTTGTCTAAATGACTGTCTTGATCATGACTGTATTTATTAGCAGACTATTAACAAGAGCCTTTGAGGGCTAGCTAGTATTCCAAACATTTCCCCAGCATTCTTAGATCACTAGGAGCTCTTTGTTTTTAACTGAACTAAAGCTGCACATGATTTCCAAGCGGTTTGGTATGTTCAACACTAATTACTGCTTTGTGTTTTACAGAAATACTCTTTGACAAGATGCCTGACTTTTGTGCAGCCTATGGATGCTCCAATAGACGTAACATCAAAACAAGAAACCTTGGGATCACATTTCACCTGTAAGACTCTGTGACAGTATTATTACTTTAATTAGAATAATCATAGTTATATTTTGGATCAGTGCACATTACACGTCACGCTACACACAAAAAATGTGAGATAATATTATTGACATAATATTATACATAATATATATTTACATAATAATGACATATATTTACAGCACTTTGGTTGACCTTGTTGTTGTTTTAAGTGCTCTATAAATAAAATGGTATGGTTTGGTATAAGGCTTGTAAAAGTATCTTTATATAAATTATGATTATGATTCAGTGTTTCTTTTTGATACCATTTTTAATAGCTGTTTTATTGTACCAAAAGTAAATGCAAGCACACCAAAAGTATGATATATGTGTATACTTGTCATTACTATAATTATTATTGTTAATGGGTATTGGCATATGGGTTTATTTTATTCTTCATTACAGTAGTTGTATAAAACTACTGTAGTTATAAGTAATGATCCAAAGTAAAGTAACTACAGTATTCCCAACAGCTACACTTTACCGGTTTTAGTGCATCTCTAATGCTATCTCCTCAGTTGTTCTCATCTCTCTGCATGGAGTTCATAATATGCTCTTTTCTGTCTGCATCACGTTCATAAGATGCTCTTTTCTGTCTGCATCACGTTCATAAGATGCTCTTTTCTGGTGATGGTACTTCTTATCTTATCAGGGTGTTTTGCTACAATATATTTGCTGTATTAAAATATGTCTCTGTTCCTGCTCTTGTGTTTAGTCACCGCCACCCCTAAAAAAAGTAAATGTTAAGATCCTAAACTCATTCTTTCTTGGGACCTCTTTGTAATTATACAATATTTGCTTTATTTGATTAAGATTCCTCTCTATCCTGGGATTTATCATCAATATTGACACATTGATGTCAATGGTTCCTGTGCTGCTTGATGAGCAGCGATATATCCTGACCTACAGGTTCAGCCAGGACCACTTGGAGCTTCTCTTTAACTCCATCAGAGCATCTGGTACAATTCATAATTATTTTTTAACACAACACTAAGTGACCGGAACTGTCAGCAACTGTATTGTTTTCAATTTGTTGATCCATGTTTTCTTTTTTTTTAGGAAAATACATTTGGTTTGTTTATTTGTTTGAAAAATCGGTGAATATGTAATATACTGTTATATATCTTGTGTCTATTTTAAGGTGGATGGAATAACAACCCTAGTGCCAGCCAGTTCAAGAACATTTTCAGAAAGCTGATGGCCCGGTGTGGTGTTAAACCAAGCATAAAAGGCAATGTGACCGCACAGGATGAGACAATGTGCCTTACTGCATATGCCACTTTTGCCTCTATAACAACATGAACTACTACCTCATACATATACATGTACTGTGTACATTAACTCATATGCTGCTTTGCCACTTTGCAAATGTCAATGCTAGAACCTTTAGTTTATTTTATAGTTATACTGTACTTTTATACTTTTTTACTTTTTATACTACAGTAGTATGCAAAAACTCAGGACAGTATTATGTTCATTAAATGTTTAGTGTTTTAGTTTTAGAGTTGGTGTAAATTTTCATACTCATTTACCACTATGCAAAAACTCAGGACAGTGTTACAGTTTTACTATTTTATGCTTATGTTTATTATTATATGTTTCAGTGTTTTAATGTTTAAATAGTTACTGTTGCACCGAGGGACTGAGAGTCTTGTCACACTATCAGATGTTTATTTCTGTTTGTTTGTTTGTTTATTTATATCTCCCGATTATTAAATCTTTTCATGTATCTAAAAAAAATAAACTACACATATTGACCAAGGTTTGTGTAATAATGTATTTAATATTACATAATATTTGCATGTGTAGGGAAAAAATTGGCATAAATTATTTTCATACCACTAATAATAATGCTATTTATGATGAAATAGTATTAAATATTTATTAGCATTGTAACATATGTCAGTTAATTTCACTGGAAATAAACATGTATTTATAAATGGATGTAAATATAATCTTATTGTGTATATTGCTAGTGCAATACAGTGTCTATATAACGTTATTTTCATGTGAACGTCCATCTTAAGTACACCATATTATAACAACATCTCTCACATTTATAACAAACCAAACCGTTTTAAGATCGGTTGAAAATTAAGCAAGTTATGGTTATTTTAATAGTAAATGCCCCATTCACATTCATGTTAAGAGTGGGCGTTCTGTCTGTGGCAAGATGGCCGCCGTCTGACGATGTCGGTCTCCATTGGCCAACAGCGGGGATGTCTTATCTAGTGTATATATTATCTATGATCACTAGTCTATGTCCATGTCCATTTTGTCTGCCTGTTAGTATGAGCGTGCACATAAACATGCACAGACACACAAATACACATTCTGCCTCCGTTCATGTACTCTGCAGTAAGATATGCAGGTTGAAAGAGGCTGAAAGGATAGGTTGGTGTGGGAATGATAATATCCAAACAGATCCATCTGCTTTCTCTTATGTCCTGCCTAGTTGCTGGCCTCAGCCACTTTTCCATAGACTGCAGCATGACGCAAAGCATAAACACACTGATTCAACTGAACTGCATGCATCAAAACTAAAAACACTCAAGTCATTGAGATTTTTTTTTAATTTAGTTATGTAAAACAAACAAACAAACAAGATTTCTAGATGATATCTATGGTTAGACAAAATATTTCATCAGAAGATTGAAGTGGACATTTGAAAGCATTGCAATGTTCAAGCAGAACAAACTCATTCAAACACACAAAGCTTTAGCAAGCACCAATTAGTTTACAGTTTCATCATAACCATCATTTTATCTGAACACTTTAATCAACAACTCTGAGCGTAAATACCTAACATCAAAAGTGTCTGACCTTTCCATCCCAAACAGCTTTTCCATGAATGTCACCATTGTTGACCCATTTTCAGTAACACTGAGTGTTTCCGTAGATAAATAAACACACATGGTATTTAACGTCCATCCAGCCCCAAATTTTGCTTCCATTTTTTCTCTCTCTCTGACTTTATGATTTTGTTTGACTAGTCTTCATGGCTTTGCAATGAGTAGCTTTAATTTAGACGAACCAACTACAGTAGAATAATGGCCTTACATCATTACAAACTGATTGTAATGCCCACTTAAAGCTTCAGTATGTAGCTTTTTTTATGAACATATTTCTTCACTCTGTCACTACCTCCTGACAGACTGATGTTAGCCAGGTAATCTCTGAAAAAAAATTAAAAAAAATATTGTCCCCTTGCTTCTCCAGGTGGTAAATAAGCATTTCTAAAAAGAAAAGGTGACCCGCCATTTTCCAGCCAATAAAAACAGAGTTTGTAACCAGCCAATAAAAACAGAGCTTGAATTTGAATCAGCCAATAAAAACAGAGCTTGAATTTGAAATTCAACAGACCACAAGGGGGCAGAGCCACATATGGCTCTGAGGGGGAGGGATCAGAATGCTTTGCCTGTTGAAAATATTTCTAAGTTCTGCAGTTCTACAGAAACTGCATACTGAACCTTTAACACATGCAATTTAGCGAGATGAGTCTTGTCAGATTTAATAACAATAACCTTTTAGAACCATTTTTACAAACAAGGTCAATTCACATCAGTGTTGTGAACATAAACAATAACGATGTAAAAAAAAGAGAAGAATGAAGACTAATAAAAGAATAAATGCATATAAAAACAGTTTTGGCTGAGTGTCTTCGATGAAATGATTCTGCATGCTTGAACCTATTCATTCACTGTATCCAGACAAACGGAGGAAATCAAAGACAAGGACATGAAGGGAGGGGACGTCAACATGCACAGCTGCACACATCTTCATAAAAATGTCACGCTGTTATAGAAAGGGCAGGTTGTCTGAATAAGGAACACCTGGTTACAGGCAGGCTTAAAGCCTCACCATTTCTCTTCCTTTATTTTTTACAGCTTAAAGACTGGGTCCTAGATCGTACATTTGAGTAAACAACATTAATTCGCATTAAGAATAAAACAAATGTTCTTATTGAGGCCACTGATGCCGAGGTGAAATTTAGTGAATACATAAATAACCGAAAGTGAGACAGAGGGGCGTACAGACGTACAGTGTGTCAGACAACAAGGTCAGCCCATCCCCTGAGAGGTGTTGGCTTTCTAATAGAGTATAGCTACTTGAAACCAAGGTCACTGCTCTGTGGCTGTGAGAGGGACAGAAAAGTGGGGCCAGACAGGGACATCTCTGCCACACATGTTGCACAAGGTTCAGTAAGAATGTAACCAAGGATTTTGTGGGTTTGTTGTTGTGTGGGTCTGGGTCATCTGACTTAAAAAGTAGTCTAATTTTGTTCACTGGGGGGAAATTAATGAAGAAGAAGACAAAAACATATTCAGGGCCAAATTTGTTGAAACCAGATGTTTTCTTTGACCTTAAACTAAAACAAACAATTGATTTTATTATGGCTAGGAAACAAATTTCAGCAGCTTCACGCACGCCAACAATAAAACAACTCTGCTAGGTTTGAACTTCCTTCTCTAAGGCAGGACTTAGAAAGAGACATTTGAAACAGAGTACAGTATTTGAAAGAAACAAATATTGACTTGTACACAGTCAATCCCATTTCAAATCCTATCTGTTACATATATCCATATGTTTTGTAAATTCACTTATACACGTAAACAAAGACAAAGACTTTTTACCCACAGTTATTTTCAACCTATGTTTCTACAACACAGCTGTAAATATGGACCTGATTTTAAAGTTTATTTGATTGTTCACACATTTAAAAATTGAGTGATGCAAAAAATATGTTTGCACACAGAATGTTGGAATTGCAAAACCAGCAGTCACAGCTGACCTTCTTGCCAAAATGCTGGCTTTAGTTAAGCTCTTCACATGATGCCTCACCTTCACACATACATGTCAACTCAGCTCTGTGGCCCTGTTTACACGGACACTGTGGGGGGAAACGGAAGTTTTGGGTATGTTAATTAGATGAAAAGTTTTACGTTTACACGGGCGAATTCAAGTGTTTACACAAAGCTGCTCGAATCTTCCCCCTCCCTCATGCCCCCCTCCTCCCCTCATGAATCCAGTGTAGTTACCATGCCGGGTCATTAGATGGCGCTGTGAATTTTTGAACCTTCACCTAATGCGCATGCGTGCCTGCTTCACTCTGCTGGCAGACTGCTGCGTTCTTCTGGGCTAAAAGTTGAGCTAACAACAACTTAACAACAAGTTAAAGCTGAATTTTGGATAAGAGTCGACAGATTTGACACCAAGCGGGACCTCTTCATCTAACAAGCTGCACACCAGACGCTGAGTGGACTGTGGACCAGAACCGAGTCGACGATGTCGGCCTTTAGTCCGTGAAACAGCTGATTTCAGCAGGTAAACAACGTTCTTAATAATGTTTGCTTGTATTTACTTTGATCACACAACAACTGACTGATTTATTTTTTTATTTTTTTCTGCGAGGCCGAGCTGTCCTTTCACAAAGCGGATTGGGTCGGATTGGACCAGAATCCATGATGAAAACAGCAGAGCAGAGTCCAGTCGTATTTACAGTTCTGTTAACGTGTTTTAATAGTGTGTTCAGTTTAATTCTCAGTGTTTGTGTGACGTACAGTTTGTGGTGTTGAATAAATAAATAAATAAAAAATAAACCTGTTGTCTTCATTTTCAACTTTAAACACGCACTCACGCAGCATGTTATGCATCGTTCAAATCACGTAACTTGAGTCTAGATAGATTAATTTAGTTCAGATAACTTTATATATCTCCCACGCTAACATAAATATTGTTTATTATTGTTAAACTGTAATTATTTAGCACATTGTGCAGCGTGACACGTGAAATGTCCGCCTGCCTGTTCAATAAACATCGACATAAGAACTGGATCCAGCTGTGATTCCAACACAGATGCAGGTAATTCAGATGTAGAATAATTAAATATGAGACTCAAAATATATTCCATCAGCTGTAGTTCAGAAAGTGGTGTGTGTATGTGTCAGCCTCCATTGTTAGAAATGCCGGCTGTCCGCGCGTGCGTGATAATAATAATAATAATAATGTCCTTTTCTGTCATCTGTGTATGTTTCCCATACACAGACGAAATTCGTCTCTGCATTTAACCCAACCACCACCAGGTGGTGCAGTGAACAGCCAGAAAGCGCCCGGGGAGCTGGAGAATTAGGTGTGCACTCATAGACATCCCAAGGTGTGTAGTGGCCGGGGCGCAAACCCGCGCCCCAAGTCGGAAGCCCTGCCACTACACCATCTTGGTTCCTTGTGGATGCGCGCATGTGTTCACACAAAAGCTCTGCGGGAGATGTTTACATTATCAACGGGGGGTCAGCAAAAAAGATCCACCCTGAGCAGTGGATCAGAAAAGCATCGGATTCAAAGAGGGGGGCCAGTGGTGTCGTGTCAATGATAAGCAAAGACGCAGAGAGAAAGGAGCGGTTCCACTCAAAATACGCGCCGTGTAAACAGGGCCTGTGACTACCTCCCTTATCGACTCATGTGTATCAATGGTTGATCAATTTCTATTCCTAATTTCACCTCAGTCGTTTCATACATGCCACCAGAACAGGAAGAAAATGTCACAAACTGGCCTGAAAGTGTTACGTAAAAGGCCTAATGTTTTGCTAACAAAAAGCAATTATTTCAAGTTCAAGTCAAGTTTGTCATTCGCATCACATGTGGTACATGAAGTGGAATGAAATTATGTACTCGGGGTCCCAGTTACACACAATAGAAAAAAAAAAGTATAAAAATAAACTGTATATAAGGATCTAAGATATACACCGATATGTGCCAAATGAAAGCCAAATGATTCGCTAAAAGATCTAAGATGCACTAAACTAGGGGTGCAGGAAAAAATCGATTAAAAAAAACCTCAATTTTATTAGTCCTGGCGATTCAGAATAGATTCTAAAAGCCCCAAAATCGATTTTTTTTTTAACACATTAAAACCCAAAAGATAAAGAAATCTGACCTGAACCAGTGACCTCCAGGACCCGATGAGGATAAAGCAGGTAAATATGATGGATAGATAGTTTTTGTTGAAAAGATTTACCAAACAAATCTTTTAAACAAAATCCATCCATACACATTTGAAACATGGATGAATGCAATATGATTTTGAAGTCTATTTTATTTTGAGTTAAATGTTTATGCAATACAGTAGGCTGAAATCTTTGTTTACGTTTGTATTTTGAATTATTTGTGATGGACTGGAGACATGTCCAGGGTGTCCCCTGCCTCTCGCACAGTGACTGCTGGATATAGGCACCAGTGACCTCCGGGACCCGATTAAAGCTGCTGCATTCTATTCATATACCCATCTGCTCACAATTCAGCCTGCTGTATTTATACTGTATTATTTGACATTATTAATGTTTGCTACAAGCATACATTATTGTTTTAAATAAATGTTTTATTTGTTTACATTATTGTTTAATCTTTTCATGATTTCAATTGAAAATTGTTTCAGAATAGAAAATCGTTTCAGAATCGAAAATCGATTCTGAATCGAAAATCGATCCTGGAATGAAAATCGTTTTAGAATCGAAAATCGATTTTTAATCGAATCGGTGTATCAAAAGTCGGAATCAAATCAATTCTTCAGACACTGAGATTTGCACCTCTACACTAAACACTAATAATGTAAAACATGGTGTATCAACAGCAGCCCGAACATGAACATGAACATTTCCTGAGTAATTACAAAAAAAACTGACAATTATGGCAACCATATTAGTGCCCAGGTTGATGTCATGCCAGTGTATTGCATTTATTTATTATTTGCATAGATTATTGTTTTTTGATTGCATGACATTCAGAATTATGCTGTACAGACTCGTGTAAATGTTACTAGGTCTGACCATCAACTTTTAGGGGAGAGAAGAGGACCAGCGTGCTTATTCATAAATTAAACAGGCATGGTTTTATATTACTAATACAGTATAAGCTTCTGTTGTTAGATATTCTACTGTGTCACATGTGGAACTGCTTGGGAAATTCTTGGTGTGCTCTGAAATTCTTTGAGTTGAAAACGTGAATTTTGACTTTCTTGTAAACATACAGACATTTGTATTTGTGCCCAGCATCCAGAGGGGCTGAATGAGGATTATTGGGTATACAAACAAAACCCAAATGTAGAAGGGAGAGAGGGCTATATCACTGTTATCTTATCCTCTACCACCTTGGACAAGGGCCTAGCAGCTCTAAAATTAGCCATCACATCTAAACACAATCTTTGGTGTAGCAGCTATTCTTTTGATGGGAACTTGGCTAACAGCTTATGCTTTGAAAGAACACCCAATCCCAAACCTTTTCCAAATGCAGACATAAAGCCAAGATTGTATACAAATGAAAGCCAGAAACACAGAGTCCTTGGCTGTCTGAGTTTTTACATTTAAGCTGGATGCAGTCGGGTGATTAAATGTTTTACATAACGTTTTGTATAGTGATTCAGCATATAGGAAAAACAAAGTTAAGATGATTGAATCACAGAAATATTTTATTGCAACAAAAAGAAAGGTTTTGAAGATTATGACAAGAACTGAATCATATAATAACAGTACTGTATAGGTGCAGTGCAAAAGAACAAGGAGACAAGCTGCAGCAAATAGAGATGCATTTCAAATAATTTTGAAAATGTGTAAACAAATATAACTAAACAAGGTGACTATAGCTGTGTTTCCATCCATTTTCATTTCGGTTTTTGAGCTAATTTTTGAAATCTCGCAAATATGTAAATACAAATTAATGCGAAGCAGAAGTGTTTCCATCTGCTGGCTTGAAGCGCATCTACCAAGCCACGCACAGCGTCATTACGTCAGACGTCAGCGTCATTACGTCAGACGTCAGCACTGCGCATGTCTACAGTAAACAGGAAGTAGCAGTTGAAAACAGAACCCGGCCACACATCTCGTCAAAATGGAGAGAATATTTCAGGTACGTGTTGCTATCGGGCAAGTTGTATTTATTCTGTCATGCCAACTAGTTTTAGCGATGTTACATGTTGTCCGGAGCGGAAACAGCTGATCAGTCACGTGACGTGAATGTTCGCTTCGGCAGCACGAGTCGGCAAATGTGTTTCCATCTGTCGTTTTGCGCATCTGCTCGGTTTCGAAGATCCCAAAAACCACCTCAAGCGAGCGTATAAACTTTTTGGCGAATTTGAGGAAGTAACCTCGCATTTTGCCGTTTCCATTAAGCTTTTCTGCTGCGATACTTCAAAATGCGCACCTAGAAACCTTGATGGAAACACGGCTACTGAGGGGTTCAGTGTCTTGGCCAGGCAAACCTTTGGCATGTGACTGCTGGTGGATTCGAACCCCCAACTCTTGCATTGGAGGATGACTGCTCTAACCACTCAGCCACAGCCGCCACAATTATGCTACTGTATGTTTAGTAGCTTCTTGTTTGAATCACCATTGATCTCCAACCCCAGGATATTTCTGTTACTTATTTTAAGTCTTAGCCTAAATTTCAAGTTTCTAATCAATATTAATTTTTTATTATAATTTGGTCCTGAAAAGAACCAACATGTCTATAAAAAACAAAACAAATGGCTACCAAACCTACTACCTGTAGTTAAAACTCATTAGATATGACATTCACAGTTTGTTGTCAGATTCATATTGCATAACCATTATATAAATTTCTTGAAAATTTCAATTTTTATTTTTACCGAACCAACTTTCACTTTCAGACACACAAGGGGAAAAAAAGGGCAAGACAAAGATAACATATAGCTTTTGCAGCTACACCCTCATAATAACAGGATATGAGCGTGTGCACATTCAGAGCAGCCGTGCAGGGCTGAACAAACAGACCGACGCTGTGGATTAGACTAAAAGAAGCAATACCAGCAATACTACTTTTCCCAGTAATATAAACAATTTATAACTGGAGTTCCAGTTGAGCTCAGTTTGTTTACCTCTTGGGACAACAACTGGAGTTTCCTGCGGTTTGAACAGACATTTCACACGATGAGCTGTTTGTTAAGCATACTTATGAGACATCTGCTGCACCGACACCAGCCTCACGACTTCTGTTTGTTTTTGTTTTTTTTACATTTCAAAACCACGAAGCAGCTTTTGCCACTTTCACAAACTGCAACCCCTTAAAAGTCGCATGTGAAACTCGGGCCTTTAACATTTTAAATGCACACCGGCAAAGGAAATAGCATTAGAGAGTTTTCACGAGAAAGTGAGCCTGCACTGGCTCATTTTGCTGCAGTTTGCTCTGCAGCTTTACATAGACGCCCCATGCATGTGGCTTTAATTTCATCTCAGTCTTTGCTAAGTTTATCACCACACTGACACTTCTAGGAACTCCATTTGTCTTGTCTTCAAAGAATAAAGAGCGTTTTCTTTGTACCGCAAGCCTAAAATAAGAACAGCTTCCTCTTTGCTTCATCTGCAGGTCTACATGTTTCTTCTATTCACTCTAACTCTTGCTACATGAACTGAGTGACCTTAAAACTGTGTGTCAGAAGAGAATATGAAGGATTATCCAAGATGAAATACGCTTCAGTCCAATTTGTGTAGGAATAAATTAAGAGGGTAATTGTAGGGATCCTTTTTAAACTCCCTTGTGGCAGCAGTGGTCTGTGGTGTCGTCAGCATTTTCCCAAATTCCCCAGTGCCATCCTCACATTTAAGCTCCTGTCCTCATCAGGCATCAGAATTGCAAATATGCAGAGGATTACCTCCTAAACAGGAATATTTAATGACCAAGCCTTTTATTTTAAGTTTATGCAGGTCTTCATTTGCACATTTCAGCATGTTGGGCACCGTGATCAGGTAACGTATGCATGTACTGTATGTGTCTTGCACAGCAAATTGTGCAACACAATAGTACAAATGCACTGTCCCCCTCACTGTATTACCATTTAGTGGTTTTAGAGATGAGTGTTTGCATGAATTGCTGGGAAACTTCCTAAGTGGGAGTTTTTTTTTTTAACAATCTACTTCAGTCCATGCCTGCTCAGACTAGCTGTTAGCTCGTCAGTTGTTTTCAGAATAAAACTTTATTTCCATAAATTTGAAGAGCTATCCACAACAGGTAAGATGTTAACTGCTTAAAACCCGACTGCTTTAAAAGAACCAAGCTGTTGTTTTAAGAACATTTTGAGTAAATGATCCAAAGAGCATGAAACCAGGTTTTTCTGTTGCTTAAATTAAAAACAAACTAATGATCAGTTTGAAGATGGCTGCTTCTGTTTTGTGTGTCCTGTTTAAAAAATGGTGACTGGGAATAACTATGAATATATGAACTTTGACAAACATTTATTTTTCAAGTCCACTTTTTTATGTTTGATACAATATCTGTTAATCATTTAGTTTTATTTTATTCTTCTGGCTTCTATCTTCTTTTTTTTGTGTGCCCAATGGAGCATTATTACCCTCTGAGTTTGATGTTTTACCTGATTATTCCACTACCTGCCTGTCTGGATTTATGATTGTGGACAGACTGTACAAATAGTTTGACAGTAACGTTTATTGTGTGATGAAAAATTAATCCATCAACACTTATTCAACATTTAACTGAGATTAAATCACCAATTTATTTTATGTGAGGTTTTCAAAAAAAGCTCTAATACATACATTTCTATTATATTTTCTTTTTGTATATGGTGTTTAATGTCAACAGTTATTCTCAAATATACATTTGTCATCTATGGCAAGTTTTTAACACAGGAACCTTATTTTAATGTTTACAATATGTCTGCGTTAACTTGATTACTTCAGAAGACTCAGATTGCTTTTGGAAACTTTAATTTCTCTTTTGCTGGATGTAAATCACCTTTTTTTGGATGATTGTTTCCTCTGGTATCGGATGCTGTGCAGCTGGAAGGAATTTTACTGAAACTTTTTTACTTTTGGACATCTGTTATGATGCGTAACCATGACAACAAGTTGGTTTTTACAACCAGGAGCAGCTGATTAACATCTCAAAAGCTCAAATAATATCTCAGCTACAGCCCCAAATCTCAAATGAGTTGAAAAGGAGGCTCCATGGATGCATTCCCGTCTCACTGCTGGCTGCGCTCAAGTTCCTGACCACTGAGATCCTGGAACTGGCAGGAAACACGGCTTGTGACAGCAGAAGGAGGTGTCCCCCGACACCTCCAGTTGGCTGTCTGCAGCAACGAGGAGCTTGGCGGGCTGCTGGGAGGAGTGGCCATCGCTCTGGGAGGAATTCTGCCGGGCATTTGAGCGGTTCTGCAGCCCGGGAGAACCGGGGCCAGTCGAGTCTGGATCAGACAGCATCTGTGGCCATGGATCTGCTGTGGGACGGACCTTTACAAGAGATCCTTCCTGCCTACAGCCATCAGTATCTATAACTCCTCTTAATGAAACAAGAATAATGAGCTACAACACCATTTAATTTCCTTTTGGGATTAATAAAGTATTTTTAAATTGAATGATTTCCATTGAATTGATGCCTATAGTCAGAACTATTAACAAAGGTGTGCAAAGGTCTGCAGCATTCCCCCTCCCACCCCCACCCCTTTTTTTTAGCTTGAGTTAACATAAAGCCAAACTTTCATCTTATTCTTTAAGCAACGGAATATACCAAGACTTTCTGACGTCAAGGTTCTTTATTGTCGTTCGCATCGCATGTGGTACATGTGGTGGAACGAAACTGTGTACACTGGGTCGCAGTTACATCTGGAAGTCTCACCGAAGTATCTCGTGGACTAAAGGTACAAGGACTCTGCAGAAAATGAGTAGAAAGATTGGAGAAAAACTTCAAAGATCTTAAGAAAGCTTGAAGAAATATGAGTCAAGATGACTTTAAAGTATTTTTTCTAAATACAGGTAGTCCCCGACTTACGACGGAGTTCCGTTCTTATCCTCCGTCGTAACTCGAATTTCGACGTAACTCGAAACATACGTCCAAACTGCACCTTATACGTACAGTACTGCATTTTACCAAACACTTAGCCTATCCTAACACAGTACCCTACATAATTATCAAAAAACACATACATTTGAGAGCCATAATGAAGTGAAAAAAGAGTTAATTTCCTACTGGTGGGCTGTGGTGAAGCAGTTCCTCCATTCCTCCCTCCCTCCCTCCGGATTCTCCATTCGTTTACGTTATAAAATCGCCGTCCATAAAACAGCTCCTTTTCCACAGATGCTGCCTGTCCAGCTTGCTCCAACAACTTTTGTTTTTCGGATGTCCAGAGGACCAGACTTAGCTTTTTTAGTGAGTACAGGCAGCTGTAGCCTCCACAGCTAGCAAAATGGGAAACCGGAAACTGGCCGGAAACTTCGTAAACCGGCTTCAAAATAAATAAAAATCAAAAATAATTTTATATATATATATATATATATATATATATATATAATTTATTTTTTTATGGAGATGCGTGTCGTAACCCCAAAACATCGTAACTCGAGACCGTCGCAAGTCGAGGACTACCTGAAATCATGTCTGCTTGGCAGCAAGTTTTAATGACTCACCGGTTGTGTAAAACTTTACCTCTGCACTGTGGAGTTAGAAAATGTCTCATTTTAATTCTGTCAAATGGAAAACTCAAAAGACATCCTCTCCATTAGAGCATGTGATGTTTTCATGCAAACCGAAATAGTTTTGACAAAGATTTACCGATAACAGATGATGCTTACAGATTATCGAGCACATGAACATGACCTCACGACTTCCTGATCTAATAAAGCACCCTGCAGCGTTTATATCTGTTTGACTAAATAAGACATTCAGAGCATTCGTAGTGTCTCAGTGGAGACAACGAGGACTTGGAGAGCCTTGTGACATCTTCACATGCAGAAACCACAAGTGGAAGCGTGTAATTTTCAGGATGGTGTTCAGTCGGCTCCCATCTGATTCAGCTTTCGTTGTTGGGGTGAGTATAGTTGTGGCGAAGCAGCATGGAATCATGCGCATCCACAAATGACAGCTCAGACTCAAAGGAGACCCAAGTTCACAGAGTGCAAACTTCACACCGCCTGAAATTAATTTCCTGTTCCTTTTATTTTAATTGTCAAGAGATCAGATTCATGAAGTTCATTGAAGAAGCAATGTTTTGTGAATCAACACGTAATGAATGAATCTGCGATGACTGCAGGGAAGTAACCCCTTTGACCTCATGAAGAGCTTTTATTATTTAAAGTGAATAAATCAATTATTGTCTTTGTGCACACTCACAGCCACAAGACAACCTTTTTTTTTCTTCCAATGTGCCACCACATTCATAAATGGGCTGATTAGGATGGTAGTGGGTGTGAGGATCACATGCAGCAGTGTGACAGACACTGAATGGACGGTTGTGTTGGCTCGCAGAGGAGGAGACTCGGAGATGAAGTGCACATGAAGGGCGCTCTGTATCTCTACCGTGCACACAAATATGCATTTCATTACTGACTCCAGACAGAAATAGCTCCACGCTGCAGGGTTTTTAGGCTCGAGGCCACCTCAGCTGAGCCCAGCTCTGAAATCTTCAACGTCATTCGTGGAATCCTCTTCTGGGATTTAAAGACTCATCCAGCGCTTTTGTTCTGCTGACATTTATTGGTAAAAGATCAGACGACAGATTTAAAAGAAAATGTTTTAAAACGAGAGACAAACCCAAAAGAAAAATTCATTAACTGTTACTAGACAAAACAGGCGTTACAATTACAAAATAACTGCGAAACACTAATGACAAGAAGATGCAAAAAAGAAAACGAGTAAAGTTTATTGTAGAAGAAGTAAAGGCAATGCTATCATCATGAATCATAAAAAAGTACAGTATGCCAAAGAATGGAAAATATATACCAGTATACATAAAATCCAACAATGTTCAGTCAGGTCATCTGGACGTTTTCATTTTGTTGAGACAGTTCATCCTTCATCCAAAGGACTTCATCAGTCCGAGGAGCCACAAACCCCTCAGTCCCCCACGCAACACGATCACATAGTGGATCAACCAGTTTGCTGTGATCAGATGGTTTATGGGGCCCGCCCGGCGCCCTCTCCCCATCGACTCCTCTGAAGCAGCCATAGTGAAAGTGGTTCAAAACATCAAAGTTCATGCTCAATAATCCAGGTAAAAAAAAATCCAACATGTTCAGTCAGGTCATGCTCGTGAGACGTTTCAGGACGAAACGTCTCAACAACAAATAAGAAACCGTCCAGATGACCTGACTGAATTTTGTTGGATTCTCTACCTGGATTATTGATCATGAATATATAAAACATCTTGTTGTCTCCTCCTATGTGCGGGGTGTTTATTCAATTTCAGGCTATGTGTCCTCAGCCAGGGATTGAGAGTCTGTTAAGATTATAATTTTTTTGCCTCCAGATCCTACTTGTTGTCACTTTCATTACTTTTTTGTCTGTCTAAACACGTCTCACTTGTAAACGAGTGAGATTTTCGTTAATGAAAAGTGCGTTATAAAATGAATTCATTATTATTATTATTATTATTATTATTATTATTATTATTATTATTATTATTATTATTATTATGAAGGAATGAATGAATGAACTTGGATATGTAAAAAGTAATTTGATACGAAGCTTCTGTAAACAAGTACAGGTGGTCCCCGGGTTACGACGGCCTCGACTTACGGCAATCCGACTTTACGAACGCATCATATTAATAAATATATGAAATATTAAAAACAATTTTTTTGTGTGTTTAAATGTTCTTGATTTCATGTGTACAGCACTTTGTTGCAGCTGTGGTTGTTTTAAATAAAGTATCATTATTTTTATTATTTTTATTATAATTTTTAAGCCTATTTGCACAGTTTCTGGCAGTTTCCAGAAATGCTGCCGTGTCCGCCATTTTAGGGTTAGCTTCAGCTAGCATGACTGGAGGAGCCACGAGCTAACATGCTCGCCAGCAGGAGACGCCTGCTGCAGCCGGGAGCTCACCTCGATGTCTGCTTGGTAGCCTCAGATGTTGGATGAAAACCGAGCTAACATGCTAAAACGCGGATAAACAGATGCGCACCCTTTTAGAATTTAGAGGGACGACACAGAGCTAACGAGGGGCTAAAATGCTAACGCTAGCCCCTCCGGAGACACGGACCCGACGGGCGGCGGAGACGCCTGCTGCGGCTGGGAGCTCGCCTCGATGTCTGCCTTTTAGCCTCAGATGTTGAATGAACACCGAGGTAACATGCTAAAACGCGGATAAACAGCTGCGCACCCTTTTAGAGGGACGACACAGAGCTAACGAGGGGCTAAAATGCTAACGCTAGCCCCTCCGGAGACACGGACCCGACGGGCGGCGGAAACGCCTGCTGCGGCTGGGAGCTCGCCTCGATGTCTGCCTTTTAGCCTCAGATGTTGGATGAACACTGACGTAACATGCTAAAACGCAGATAAACAGCTGCGCACCCTTTTAGAGGGACGACACAGAGCTAACGAGGGGCTAAAATGCTAACGCTAGCCCCTCCGGAGACACGGACCCGACGGGCGGCGGAGACGCCTGCTGCGGCTGGGAGCTCGCCTCGATGTCTGCCTTTTAGCCTCAGATGTTGGATGAACACTGACGTAACATGCTAAAACGCAGATAAACAGCTACGCACCCTTTTGGAGGGACGACACCGAGCTAACGGAGTGGCTAAAATGCTAACGTTAGCCCCACCAGAGACACGGACCCGACGGGTGGCGGAGACCAGCTCACAGTAAGAAATTGTATATTTTTTTTATTACAGTACTGTATGTCTCTAAATGTACCGTACTGTATGTGTTTTTTGATAATTATGTAGCTGTGTTAGGATAGGCGAAGTGCTTGGTAACTTACAGTACCGTACATGTACGTGTATCAGTGGCGGATGGGGTGTGCGTTCCGACTTACGTTAATTTCGTGTTACAAACGGTGCGTAGGAACGGAACTCGTTCGTAAGTCGGGGACTCCCTGTACCAACAATTACAAAGAAAAACAAAAAAAGACAAACAAGAAGACACAGAACAACCACGAAGACAGTGCGACACATCACAGGATACACAACTACTAAAACAACTACTTTAGTTTTAGCAGGTCGCTTTCGTAAATGAGCCCATGAGGTTCAATAAGATTTACCTGACTAAATAACGGTTGAATGAATGAAAAAAAAAAAAGAACAACAGAAGTACTGAAAAGACCCAACCAAAAAAACACAACAGGCAGTTATAAATACTGTTTTAAAACTTTCTTTCTCATAACAAAACAATCAGCATGTGTCAGAGTCTGTCTGATTACTGAACTGAAGAGATAAGGGAAAAAATCAGACAAGGTTATTTACTTAAACTGAGCAGGGTCATGAATTAAAAGCTTGTTCTCACAGATCTGCAGACGGTTCATGGAGTGTCGTGTTTTCTGAAACGGCTTCAGGGCTTAAATGCTTCGTTCAGATCGAACACGTTGTACCTGGATTGATCTGATCACAGTAAAACTGCTCCGTCACACCTGGTCCTGCAGGGCAAACCTTCACGCTTTTCTTCAGGGTTGCAATGCTGCCTGTTGCCTGAGCAGCAAACAGGACATCATCTGCTCTTTGCTTATGTTCAGACAGCTTTTCTTGCTGCAGGAAACTCTGTTTCAGACAAATTAGCAACAACAAGAAAAAGTCTTTAAATTGCTCCAGCATATGAGCAGATCTTCGCACAAACACTTGTCGCCTCGAGGGCCGCTCATCATTTCAGCAAGCGATTTTACATTTTTGTGCAGATTTACATGTAGGGTCAACCTGGAGACAAATAGCTTCTCACACAGGAACATTATTGTAAATGTGAAGCGTGCAGGTGGTAGAATCGTGTTTTGTAGCTGAAAAAGAAGAGCACACAAAATGGAAAAATCCTACACAAATCAACCTGGAAGTGCAATAAAATGTGTGTTTTCAATGAACGTCTGCAGAAAGCTGTTTGTAAATGTCATGGGGGGTGGGGTGGGCTGAGTGTTGGAGCAGCCATCACAAACCTCTGACCTAAGTTCAAGCATGGCAGATATGCAGATTGGTCCACACCCAATCTTCCGGCCCCTGCGAGCATTCTCCTTTAACATATCATTTGCTGGGCCATAAATCTGTCCTGGCCCCCCAGCAGGAAGCTGGCTGAACCTCCTCACTGCCTCACCTCCCATTCCTGCCCCGTGACAGAGACCCACAGCTGCTGCGTGGACGTCCCCATCCCTCACTGTCGAACTGTGGCTCCCCCACAAATCCTGTCCTGTAGTAGCCGCTTACTAGAGAATCATCTGTTCTGCCAAGAACGCAGCCGAAAAGACGCTCCATGTTCCATTGCTGTTTAACATTAATCCTGCTGTCCCAAACCGTATGCGCTCTCATGTGGTCGTAAAATCAGAGCGACAGTTCAGCGGTGAGCGGTTAATATCTTACCTGTTGTAGATAGATTTTTGAGTGAAATGGTTTGATTCTGACTGGACTGACGAGTCCAAAGGAATGGATGACAGAAGCTGCTTTAAAACAAAAGCACTCCACTTTGGTCACGGCTCTTCTCAAACTAACTCGTCAAATCAGGCAAAATCCAACTTACCGTGTTTTTTGGCCTATAAGTCGCAGTTTTTTGCATAATATACACCGGAGCGAGGTATTTATGGATTTTCCCCCATATTTATAAACCAATTTTTGGCTGAGATGTAACCGTTTTCATTCATTCTGAATGAAAATATTGAACACTACCATTTTCAGCCGCTAGATCGCATTCGAGTTGTATGGCATGCCTTTGTGTCATGTGATAGGTAAAAGTGGCTATTAATGATACAATCGGCTGCCACCTTCATCCAGCTCGCTTGGAGCAACTGTCAAATCAGCTTCATTTCTCTGTGCAGGTAAAATGAAGCTAATTTGACCATTAAAGTCCTTTTATTAAGTAAAAGTTCAACTGAGACACGCCTTTACTATAATGTCGAGCAAACAAGTACTGTAATTGTTTAAGGTGCTTATCTTGTTAAATTTTGAAGAAATGCACAGCGACTTGCACATTCTTCCGCGTATCTGCTTTTGAAAATGCAGCTGATTTGACCTTCAAAGTGCATTCATCAAGGAAAAGTAAGACTGAGACACACCTTTTCTATAATGTCGAGCAAACAAATAATTGTTTTTAAGTGTTCATCTTGTTAAATTCTTGTTGAAGTCCTCCCATGCACACTCCTGCGGCCACCATTTGATTTGATTTGATTTATTTGATAGGGACAGACACACATCGACATAGACAAACTGAGTAAAACAGCAGTCCCATGTTTGCATCATAGTGCAATAGCAACAGCTAATTCACGGCACTTGTCCCTAGATGGTCTAGTGGCAGGGTTTTTGACTTGGGACCCGAAGGACGCAGGTTCGCGTCCCGGCCACTACCCACCTTGGGGTGTCTATGAGTGCACACCTATTTCTCCAGCTCCCCGGGCGCTTTCGGGCTGCTCACTGCACCACCTGGTAGGTGGTTGGGTTAAATGCAGAGACGAATTTCGTCTGTGTATGGGAAACATACGCAGATGACAGGAAAAGACAGTATTATTATTATTATTAGATGGGCTTTTAAGAAGGGGAAAAAAAATACATGAATAAAAATAAACAAGAATAAACAAATAAAATAAAATAAAAAATCTAAAAATTGAAGTGGTAGTCCTTAAAAATAGCACAACATAAGGGATACAAAACAGAGAAATGTAATATGTCAAAAATGGGTACATTTCTGTTTTTGACATAACCAGGGTTTCGCTTGCTTTTTAAACATATTGAAACTGGTTGCGGATTTTATAATAGCAGGAAGAGAGTTCCAAACTGTAGATCCTCTCACCGACAGAGAACCTTGTGCAAAAGTGGTTCTTCTTTGGCAGCTAATCGATTTTTGGCACAACACCAGCCCACATTCCCGAGTTGTCAGCTGTGACGCATAACAGATGAGACGTATTTATGAATTTTTCCACTTTATTAGATATATTTGGACTGATGCGACTTATACGGCGGTGTGACGTGTACGGCGGAAAATACGGTAATTTCTCCAAATGAAGGTAGCTCAAAAAGCAATTTACAACACGTAACAGATGAAATACCGGTAACCTTTCCCCTGGCCCCCACTTCAAACGATCTGATCTTTTCCCGTAAGGAAGCACCTTTAACTACATTTTCAGTTTGCTCTTGATGAATAACGGCTTTACAGCCATCAGACGGAGCGCACCAAAGAACACTTATTTATGGTCTCTAATCTGAACTTTTTATCTGACCGCCTATCCGTTTGCTCTCCGCTCTGATATGAGTTATAAACGGTCAGGTTTGCTCAAAGTTTCCGACGAAGACAAACCCCTTTAGGCTTTGAACGCCACACGTGTTTGACCGGTGTGGAAAGCTCTTGCAAAACACATTTTTTTCCCACAACAGGAACATTTAGACAACTTTGCTGCTGTCAAGTGATGGCGTGTTTTGTATATCCCACAAAAATAAAAGACGAGGAGGACGTGTCATGGCTTCCATACCTGTTGCTGACATCCAGCACTTGGCGGGCCTCCTGCAGGACCCTTGAACTTCAGAGGTATAGTCCCAGGGAGCAGCACTGGAGGGCCGAAGAGTTCAGCAGAGTTAATATTTAACCCTTCTGATCTCTACCTAGAAGCCGCATTCCCAAAATTCCTCACCAGCATTTTTCTGCCGTAAAGACACCAAGAATGGCTCGGAGATGGTTAACCCTCCCATTCCTTCCACTCCAGTTTCTGTCTGGACTGAAGCAAAGCCTGCAGGCTGAAACCAGCAGCCTGCAGACGTTTCTTTTCATTTAAATCACAGATGTAAGGATTTTTCAGATATTACAAAACCACTCTTTTTGCTGACGTGAACAGAAGATCACACAAACCTCGTGTTGACTTTGTCATGAAATCAGAGAAACTATGTGAAGTGTTACCCTGATGCATGGCTATCTGTGAAGTGTTGCCAAAATAAATAAATAAGAGATGAGCTCATGTATTGATGTTTTTCCTTTTTCTTTTAATTTCCATGTGGTCAGGATGACCCTCGGCTTTGCACTTTAGTTTAATGAATCAATAGGTTGAGCGATACACGACTGTTATCTGAAAAGAGCGGCCCACGCTTGTGCTCCCTCCACGTCAGGACATTTACTTCCTGCTGCCTCAGACATCAAAGCATCAAAACCTTTTTAGTGTCAATAAAGTCATCATGCCGGCAGAGGAGACGGCGTGGAGTAATTTACTTGAAATGCATGCCATGTGGTTGCCAGATCTCACTCAAAGGGATAAAACTCAGCAGATGTCACAGTATCAGTGCAGTGATCCTTCTCCTTGAGATGCTGCTTGATTGTGATTCTGTTGTTTGTTGTATTGGAGGGTTAGCGTGTTGGTGATTAACTAATGGAGGGACATAATTCCATTAGTGAGGCGCTGCGAGCCAAAACACAAGAAACAGGTTTTAGCTGAACCTGGGCTGCAGTGCTGAGGCTGCAGACCTCGGGCCACGTTTGAACGGAGGTTAAACTTCTAACATGGCTGTTGTCTTCGTCCTTTATGTAAAAACATAAGTTTATTGCTCCTAAAATGACATTTCAGTTACAGAATTGCTGATCTGTCTCATCAGTGGGGTGAAACTCACTTACACTTACAAAATGGGGCTGAAATTAAAACCTTTTTCAAACTAAGGGCCAATTTCAGAATCTACATTAACTCAAGTTAAGATATGCTGGTGAAGATTCTCAGTCGTCCAGGACATGATAAAATCAAAAAGGCGTTCAATACAAGATCAACTGGACTTTATTTGTTGCAAAAGACGTTTCGACCCCTATCCAGGGGGCTTTTTCAATTCACTGAAACCAAAATGTGAGCTTGTGGAGTTATAACAGTCTAAAGAAATCACGCACCATCATATGTAAATTGCAAGCTGAGGTAACACATGTAAATTGACAGATCACACCTTAACAGTAGGGGGTTCCCTTGAGGTCTCTGGCAGAAGACACACAACTGTATGTAGATTGTCAAAAAACACCTCAACAAACCAACAACAGAAGTTTCTCAAACAACTTTGTAGTCTAATTCACAGACAAGACAACTCTGCTCCCATCCGGTGTAAAACGTCTTGGAATCAACCCCAAAACTGAGTTATAAGTCTTCGAAAGTTGAAAGTCTTGAGTCTTGGAAAGGAGGTCTGAGATTTCAACTTTCCAAGACTTATAACTCAGTTTTGGGGTTGATTCCCAGACGTTTTACACCGGATGGGAGCAGAGTTGTCTTGTCTGTGAATTAGACTAACAAAGTTGTTTGAGAAACCTCTGTTGTTGGTTTGTGAGGTGTTTTTTGTCAATCTACATACAGTTGTGTGTCTTCTGCCAGAGACCTCAAGGGAACCCCCTACTGTTAAGGTGTGATCTGTCAATTTACATGTATGTGTTACCTCAGCTTGCAATTTACATATGATGGTGCGTGATTTCTTTAGACTGTTATAACTCCACAAGCTCACATTTTGGTTTCAGTGAATTGAAAAAGCCCCCTGGATAGGGGTCGAAACGTCTTTTGCAACAAATAAAGTCCAGTTGATCTTGTATTGAACGCCTTTTTGATTTCAAGTTAAGAAATCATCATCAGCTCCAACCACTTCATCAAGTTTGCGGACGACACAACAGTGGTGGGTCTCATCAGCAACAACGATGAGACGGACTACAGGAACGAGGTGAGCCGCTTGGCCTTGTGGTGCGGACACAACAATCTCACTCTCAACGTGGAGAAGACAAAGGAGATTGTTGTGGACTTCAGGAAGAGGGATGCACAACATGCCCCTCTGACCATCAACAGCACCGCAGTGGAGAGAGTGGACAGCACCAAGTTCCTGGGAGTGCACGTCTCGAAGGACCTGTCCTGGAGCAGGAACACTGCAGCACTGGCCAAGAAGGCTCACCAGCGCCTCTACTTTCTCCGCAAGCTGAAAAGGGCTGGAGCTTCAACCCCCATCATGTGCACCTTCTACAGGGGTGCCATAGAAAGTGTCCTGACCAGCTGCATCACGGTGTGGTTTGGTGCATGTACTGCATCATGCCGCAAGAGCCTCCAGCGCATCGTGAGAGCAGCTGAGAAGATCGTCGGCACCTCCTTGCCCTCACTGCAGGACTTACACAGCAAACGCCTCACTCGGAAAGCCCACTGCATGGCAGGTGATCCCACACACCCACTACACAGCTGCTTCAGACTGCTGCCATCAGGGAGGAGACTGAGGAGTCTCCAGGCTCGTACCAGTAGACTGAGAGACAGCTCTGTTCATCAGGCAGTCAGAATGCTAAACACTCTGCCTGCTCTGCCTCCCCTCCCATTTGAACTGCCTTAACACAAAAAACTTTCTCACACATTACCACTCAACACAAAGTTTTTAACACTGGACTCTGTGTCATCAAACGGGTTATTCACTAAACTCTCGGTCATGTACTCATTCAGTTTGCACTACTTCTCATATTTGCACTAATGTTTGTATTACATTACTGCCTATAGTCATACTACTGTTTACATTCACTGTTTACATTTATTAATACGGTTTACATTTATTACTACTGCTTTACATTTATTACTACTGTTTACATTTACACTAATTTTATATACACTACTGCAGATACATATACAGCATTCTCTGACTAGCCTTATCTAAGGATGCCAAATGTGCCTTATGTGCCTCACTGCATATGCCACTTTGCCTATATACCAACATCAAATACCTCATACATATACTGTGTACATTAACTTATATGCTGCTGTGCCACTCTTTGCAAATGTCAATGCTAGAACCTTCAGTTTATTTTATAGATATACTTTTTATACTTTTTATACTACTATGCAAAAACTCAGGACAGTATTACACTTTTATTATTTCATTTTATGCTTATGTTCATTGGGTGTTTGGTGTTTTAGGGGTGTTTGGTGTTTCAGTGTTGGTGTAAATTTTCATACTTTTATACTATTATGAAAAAACTCAGGACAGTGTTACACTTTTACTATTTTATGCTTATGTTTATTAAATGTTTTAGTGTTTAGTGTTTAGATGGTTACTGTTGCACCGAGGGACTGAGAGAAACGCAATTTCGGTCCTGTGTATGTCCTGTACATATTGCAGTTCTGACAATAAAGTTGACTTTGACTTTGATACAACATCTTTTCTTGGTTGCAGGTTCCTCGACAAGAGTTTGATTAGTCACCTTACAGCCATCCTCTTCACAACATTATGATTTTTTTAAATATAGGATAGAAAGAAAGGAAAGACAGAAAGTAAGACTACAAAGTATAATAAATACACACAAAAATAGCACAAGGCAAAGACACCCAACCACTGTCTGTAAACCTGCAAAGTACATGACAGAACACAGCAACAATATACATATATATAAAATACTTAGAATATTCATGACTTTGCTGTAGATTTCTATAAATATATATATACCTATACCTACAGATATATACATACGGTACATATATATACATGCATATGCAGTCACATACACATCTACACATCTACATAAGATGCCTACATATGCATCCCTGAATCTATTTGTGTGTGGTTGTAAGCATGCATAAGTGAATAAGGCTTCTCTAATAGAACATTCAATAGTGACTGTGAAGCATCAGAGACCCGCCCCCCAAGACCCGAGGCAGACAAAGGAGGGACCAGAGCCCAAGACCCCAAGAAGGACCCCGAGCGCAGAGCCCCCAGGGCCACCCAAACAGGACGAACCACCCACCCATCCCCCAGATCCGACCATAGGGGAGAACCGGAAGAGCCCCACCAGTGACTACACACAATGACCCCCGGGACCAACAGCGACATACTCACAGGCCCCCACCGGAACCCGTTGCACCGACGTAGCCCCAGGCCTAGGCACCAAGGCCCGGGCACCGAGGACGCACACCCCTCAGGCCCAGACCCAACAGGACCAGAGGACCCGAGCCCCACCAGGCAGCCGCCAGGCCGAGCCGACACACGCCCAAGCGCCCAACCCCTGACACAGAGGGCCCCAAGCGCGCCGGCAGGCCAAGGCACATCCCACTAGGGGGCCGCCTGGAAGGGGCGCGATACCAAGCAGCCCTAGCTGTATCAAAGAGGGGGCAGTCTAATGCCTGGTCCCCACTGCACAACTCGAAACGCGCCTGCCGCCCCCTTGTGGCCGCTTTTCACGGTCCCACTGGCCACTGAAGACCGTCTGATGACGCGCACTAGGGGGTGGCAGTGGGAGGGGTCAGAAGCTCGTTTTCCGGGTTCAGTTGTTGTGTTAACTGCACCACCGAAGGTCTTTGATGAGATTAAAACGTTTTTTTTTATTATGTTTGGGGTGATCTACACTGGAGAGAACAGCAGCCTGTCAGCAGCAACTGTAAAAATGCCACGTTTATTACCGGAGTTTGGTTCCAATTCATGGAGGCTCGATCCGGTGAGTTTAAAAAGTCCAAAAAAAGTCCCGTTGTGGTTGTGTAATCAGATAGCAGAGGCTCTCCCGACTGTTTTCTGGACGCGTCGAGCCTCCAAAGATCGAATTTTATGGCGTTGGCAGTTCGACGCCGACGCGCGCGTGCGTGTGCAGGCTGCCGCCGCGCCGCTTCGATCACTTGAATCGCGCCGCTTCCCGGTTCGCCGTTACTCCACGTCCATAGACTTTGAATGTAAACCGGCCGCTTCAGCCGCTCGACAACGGGGCAGTGGGTACCAGGCGTTATGCCCCTTTTCCACTTGCCGGTTCGGGTTGGTTATTGCGCAATATTTGCGTGCCAGAAGCGGGCTGGACGCATTTTCCACCTCACATATGATTCCGCGATGACACCGCGATTCCGGACTGATTTCAGAGCAGGGTTCAAGCGAGCTGAAGCGCGCCGTCCTTCACGTCATAAACAGGGGCGTAGCCAGAATTCTATGAGGGGCGGTTCGTTTAAAGGAGAAGTTGACCGAGATAAAGCAATATGCCTCAATGGTGTAGTGGAAACAGCGTTGGGTTGCTTTTCCAATCCTAATGGGTTCAATTCCCACCTGGTACAACGTTTATTTTATTTTTTTTATTCATTCCAGATTAAAAAAACACAAGAAAACTATTTACAGAACAACAAAAAATAAAACAATACATGACATGAAAGGAAGCAGAAGAAGAAAATAATCTCATTATATCTGCCCCTTCTCAAACAAATGTTTTTTTTTCAAACACTCGATTCAGACAACTTATCTTACGTTTGTCTTTTATTGGGGTAAGTTGCATTGTGGGTCTTTTCAGAACAACAACAGATCCTCCATCTGAGCTTGTCTTCGCCCGCACCAAACCGAAGCGTAGCTGATCGTATTGTTGGAGCTCGAACATAATAGATATCATGGCAAAAGATTATAGTTAAGGGAACACTACCTCCACCACGTGTGAGAGAGTAGGATCCTACACCCCGCCCACCAAAGGGCTACAGAACATATCTGTCAAGTCTCCTGTTTTGGCCGGGAAACTACCGTATTTTACCCCTCTTTCCCGTCGTCATCCCGAATTATTATTTTCCCGGAAATCTCCCGTATTATAATATTATAAATTTTTAAAAAAAAAAACATTCCAGTGCCTCTGTCACTAGCCTCGCGAGAACTGCCACCTGCAGTAGCCTCGGTGGCAGTTCTCGTGATGTTAGGGCTGGCAGCAGCAGGATACCCGGAAAAACACAGAGATGAATGTAACGAGAGAGAAGGCGTCCGCATCCCTGCCAAAAAAGTTAAGACTAGGTGTAAATATCTTGAAAAATGGGACAGCGAATTTACTTTCCTAAAGAAGAGTAGGGTGGGGCACAATTATGCGTTTTGTAAGATTTGTAACTGCGACTTTAGTGTCTCTCATGGGGGAAGGAACGATGTCCGTCAGCATGAAAAATCTGTCAAGCACAAAGGTAGGCCTATCAGATTGTGATCACATAACTGGTTTGAAAGAGGCTGATAGGTAGTTATTTTAGATTTCTTGTAAACCTGTCTTAAAATGTAAGGGGTCCTGGACTTTGGTTGGGCTAGTGCAGGGGTCTGCAACCTGCGGCTCTGGAGCCACATGCGGCTCTTTGGTCCCTCAGCAGTGGCTCTTCCAAGCTTTAATCAAAACTAACTTTAAAGGAGACCACATATAGGTATTTAAAATTTTTATGTTATGTCTGTGTGCTATCTTGACAATATTGATTCATTTTAATACACAAAATAATTCTTAGATAATTAATATACCCTTTTTAATTCTGCCATTTTTAACTTTCGTTTTGAACGACCGGTTTCTTGAAGTCCACGCCCTTCAACGATCTGTTAACGCCCTCTGTAACAGCCAGTATCTGTAATGTGTTGTTGTTTTAAAATTAGCTCTTTTTTTATTACTCATTTGACTTACTGTTAGTGCTAGCTTAAGATAACTTACCGAAACCCGTCTGAGCGCGCCGCAATTAGCTGCTCCTTTTAGCATGAGACCTCCCGAATCCGAAGCTAATGTTAGCTTGTTCCTCTTCCGGTGTTCGCCAGCTCCGCTCGTTGCACGCGGAGATTTTGGGAGTTATCGCTGTTCCAGTCAAGACAACACAAAGTTCACCAAGTGTCTCCCGTAAATTAATCCGTAAGGAGAAGGTCCTCGCTGCTGCGAGGCTGCTGCGAGGCTGCAACGAGGCTGTACAATTGAAGCTCCGCTCCATCCGCCAGAAGCAGTGTCCCGTTGCCGCTGGTCCCTACGCCGGGGGTCCGCTCGTTTAATTTTTGCCGGCTGCGCGTTGGGAGCGATCGCAAATACACTAAAAATTGAACTAAAACATAAAAATAACAATTATACTTTATTTATAAAGCCATTTAAAAAAACCACAGCTGCAACAAAGTGCTGTACACATGAAATTAAGAACATATAAACAAAAGATGAGATGAAATCATGAAAAACAACAGTCATGTGTTTAATACAGAAGTGGGTTGAGCCTAACCAGGGGTTGCTAGGTGAGGGGCTGGACTCAGGTTTGAGGTGATTGGCTGCGGGTTGTGACGTCAATAACTGCAGGAAGTGTGAATCCAGGTGTATTTATCAAAAATAAATAAATCTACTTAGAGTAAATAAACCACTGGGTGCATTTTTTTGGCACAAGGACTGTTTTTTTATGAAGTAAATACCCAAAGTTGAGGAAAAAAAACATTAAAAAGTGAATTTTGCATCTGTGGTCCCCTTTAAACTGAATTTTATTTATTCTTATAACAACAAAAAGGGCTAGTTTTAGCAGTTTTTCCTGTCATTTCCTTTGCAAATGTGTGAATACTAGAACTAATAGAAGGAGTAAAACATAAGTTAACTTTATTTATTCGAAGTAGGATATTTAATTTTTCCACAATTAAAATAATTTACCTAGACCTGCATAGTTCATTATTTTATTTTTTAATTGGGAAAGATCACATTATTTTTCCTTCTTTATGATAATCTGGTCTTTTTTAGTCTTAAAATGTAAAAATATCAACAAATCATTAGATATTTTCAGCTTTACAATGGCCAGAAAACTACCGGTCAGAAAATTGTCCTCTAACAAACTTAAAGTGGTCTGTGGGCCACCAGTTGAGAATCCCAGTTGTAGCAGGTATTGTGGCTCCGGAAACGTTTAATTTAGTGAACAAAGGGGCAGAAATGGCTCTTTTGATCATAAAGGTTGCAGATCCCTGGGCTAGTGGGATGGCTCGGCGTACCCGGCAGAAAATTTCCCTTATTTTTAAATCCAAAACTTGACAGGTATGGCTACAGAAGTGAATGGAGACAGAGCTACATGTGAGCCGATCCGAATTGAACCAGACCGGACCAGACTGATCCGCTCTGCGCCGAGCGAGTGGAAAAGGGGCATTAGTCCCGTCCTGAGAACATACGCAGACACAATCACACAGACTCACCCTCATCCTCACCCTCACTCACTCAAAGACATACAGAACGACACATTCCATTCATATTCCCGATACGCACTTTATACCCCCCAGGTCCAAGACAACCTTTAACATGTTTTAAATGTAAAAACATTTAAACTAAAAGCCTCTTATCAAAGGTTTAGCACAGGGCTACTCAACTGGTGGCTCGGGGGCCAAACCAGGCCCACAGGTGAGCTCAGTTAGTTCAGCCCAACTATGGGTTCATTTTTAAATAAAAATCAATTTTAAACTGTAAAACAAACGTATTTAACGACAACAACTGCTGGATTTCCGGCCTCTGAGCCCTTGGCTTTCAGTAACTGCAGCCTCCTGAGCACTTTCTTTGAAAAACCCTGTTTTAGCAGTTAAAGTAAAGTTGTGGTTTTGTTTATAAGCTGTGACTTGCTGCTTCATGTAATGTTGTGAAACTTTGTGAAAATTAGGCCTTTTTTTTTTTTTTCACAAATTTGGGAAAGACTCAGTCAGGTCTAAAGAATGTGTTGACACCTTGCTTACAACTGTAAAGCTATTTTTTGTCTTACTACTAAAAATACAAATAAATACTATTTCACAACACTATTTTATTTATTTATTTATTTTTTATTTATTTTATTTATTTCTAACAGACAGAAAAGACAATCAAGAAAGAAAAATAAATAAAATAGGATAACACAACTAAAAAAATAGAAGTTAATACAAATAATTATGCCCAAGTGACATGCAAATTTTATGTTTTTTGTTCGAAAAGGAGCAGGTAGAAGATACAATATCTTATAATGTCCTGCCTCTTTCATACTCATCAATTTATAATTAATTAACTGTCAAAATACCAAAATGAGACAACTTGTTTCAACTTTACATGATGTTTAAAGATATACAATTATTTAAACACTATTTATATCATCAATAGCATTTATAGACTTTAAAACACTCATCTTATAGAATCTATTTTGCAATAAACTCCTTTTTAAATCGTTTTTTAAGCTGGTTTTTATTTGTACTTTTTTTAAATTCATCATTCAGTCCATTCCATACATTTATTATAATAATAATAATAATAAACTTTATTTGTATAGCACCTTCCTACAATGCCTTGCATTGACTAAGGTGCTTAACAGGATAAAAAGATGAATAAACTGGAACAATAAATCAATGAAAATAGAATAAGAAACAACAGCAATAAAAGAAGGCAATGGAAATAAAAAATGCTACATACTAAAATAACACTAAAATAACACAAGTAATAAAAGTTACACACTGAAAGCTTTTTTGAACAAGTGGAAATAAAAAGGCAATGGAAATAAAAAATGTTACATATTAAAATACCAAAAGTAATAAAAGTTACACACTGGAAGCTTATTTGAACAAGTGGAAATAAAAAGGCAATGGAAATTAAAAAATGCTACATATTAAAATACCAAAAGTGATAAAAGTTACACACTGAAAGCTTTTTTATTCCACACACGACAAACAAAAACTCTTCCTGGTTGCTCTAATAAAGTACAATGTTTTTTTAAATGTCCTTCACCTCTTAAATTATAACCGCCCTCTCTGTCACAAAACATTTTCTGTATATTGGGTGGAAGTTGATGATTTCTGACCTTAAACATGAATTGTACGGTTTTAAATGTTACAAGGTCCCAGAATTTCAGTATATTTGATAAAAAAAAAAAAAACTGGTTTGTGTGATCCCAATATCCCACTTTATGCAGGATTCGGATTTTTTTCTTCTTCGTATGACGTATAACGAATGTAAATTTGTTTTGTATGTATTCCCCCAAACTTCCACAAAATATGTTAAATTTGAGTTGGTAAAAAAATAGAATATAAACAAAAAATATTGAATATGATTTTAGTAGCCAAGTAGATTTTGTGGCTCTATGCAGACTTTATTAGTCATAAAGATGGCTGACGGTCAGAGGCTTAGGTTCAGTCACCGCAGACCTAAAGTTCAGTGGGTGTCCAAACAAGCCCATCTTACTTTACTGATAAACAGTGAAAACGTTTAGTGATGATGGTAGCAGCACTGGGAAGCTCTGCAAGAACAACCAGTATGCCTTCATGCATTGTATATTAGCCACAGATATGTGTAGCAATCTCGAGGCGTGTAAATCTAACAATGGCTATGCGTCTTACGGTCAACGCTCCCAGGCCTGCAGCCGACTGGTTTCCAAGAAGTACAGGTTTCGCACCTATTGCGTGCATTCTTGAATTGTTGCAAGACTTGTGACATTTGCATGCGTAGAACCAAATTTCTCCACAGCCAATCAGTGACCCTCAGGGCTGAACACATGCAAGTGACGCTCAAGTCTCAATAACAGTTTAGCCATGTCTGACCCTGTGGGGCTATTCAACTAAACTGCTCAGGGGTCGGAGATCCAGCAGTTATTCTCGAAAAGTTTGTTTTATGGTTTAAAATCTAATTTTATTTACAAGTAAAAATGAACTTGTTGGTGGGCCAAACTGAGTTCATTCGTGGGCCTGATTTGGCCCCCGGGCCACCAGCTGAATAGCCCTGCTGTAGACTGCCCACTTCAGGTGCAGTGAGTGAGGCTTTAACTTCCGTCTATTCCTTCAACTCTGCTTTATATCTGAAGATGAAGTTGAATGTTTTACTTTAGATCCACCTGAGCTTGTCCTCCAAACCATCAAACTTCATGCAACACTGTGATTTTTATTCCTCAGACCCTTTCATGTAAATAAAGATGTTCACAACGCTGACTCAGCTGCTTGAGGCTGATAAAGAGTTATCCCAGTAAAAACAAGTTACGCTGAAATGTTTCAAGTCATCAAAACTTTAAAGTGCGAGTTTCACTACGGTATACAGGTAGTCCTCGACTTATGACGGCCTCGACTTACGACGTTTCTGGGTTACGTCACGCATCTCATAAAAAATATCCATCCATCCATTTTCGTCCGCTCATCCGGGGTCGGGTCACGGGGGTAGCAGCCTAAGTAGGGAGGCCCAGACTTCCCTCTCTCCTTCCACATGGAGCAGCTCCTCTGGGGGAATCCCAAGGCGTTCCCAGGCCAGCCGAGAAACATAGTCCCTCCAGCGTGTCCTGGGTCTTCCTCTGGGTCTCCTCCCGGTGGGACATGCCCGGAACACCTCACCAGGGAGGCGTCCAGGAGGCATCCTAACCAGATGCCCGAGCCACCTCAACTGGCTCCTCTCGATGTGGAGAAGCAGCGGCTCTACTCCGAGTCCCTCCCGGATGACTGAGCTTCTCACCCTATCTCTAAGGGAGAGTCCAGACACCCTGCGGAGAAAACTCATTTCAGCCGCTTGTATCCGAGATCTCGTTCTTTCGGTCACAACCCAAAGCTCATGACCATAGATGAGGGTGGGAACGTAGATCGATCGGTAAATTGAGAGCTTTGCCTTTCGACTCAGCTCTCTCTTCACCACGACAGACCGGTACAGCGCCCGCTTCACTGCGGACCGCTGCACCACTGCATGGGGGCAGTTCCCTTGGATTGGCAGACTGGGGTGGTGGTTCCCCTATTCAAAAAGGGGGACCGTAGGGTGTGTTCCAACTATAGGGGGATCACACTCTTAAGCCTCCCTGGTAAGGTCTATTCAGGGGTTCTGGAGAGGAGGGTCCGTCGGATAGTCGAACCTCGGATTCAGGAGGAGCAGTGTGGTTTTCGTGCTGGTCGTGGAACACTGGACCAGCTCTACACCCTCAGCAGGGTCCTGGAGGGCGCGTGGGAGTTTGCCCAACCAGTTTACATGTGCTTTGTGGACTTGGAAAAGGCATTCGACCGCGTCCCTCGGGGGGTTCTGTGGGGGGTACTCCGGGAGTATGGGGTACCAGGCCCATTGATATGGGCTGTTAGGTCCCTGTACGACCGGTGTCAGAGCTTGGTCCGCATTGCCGGCAGTAAGTCAGGCTCGTTTCCAGTGAGAGTTGGACTCCGCCAAGGTTGCCCTTTGTCACCGATTCTGTTCATAACTTTTATGGACAGAATTTCTAGGCGCAGCCAAGGTGTTGAGAGGATCCGTTTTGGTGGCCTTAGAATCACTTCTCTGTTTTTTGCAGATGATGTGGTCCTATTGGCTTCATCAGATCGTGATCTACAGCTTTCGCTGGAGCGGTTTGCAGCCGAGTGTGATGCGGCCGGGATGAGGATCAGTTCCTCCAAATCCGAAGCCATGGCCTTGAGCCGGAAAAGGGTAGCATGCCCTCTCCGGGTCGGGGATGAGGTCCTGCCCCAAGTGGAGGAGTTAAAATATCTCGGGGTCTTGTTCATAAAAAATATATATATTGAAAAATCTTATTTTATGTCTTTAAATTATCTTTATTTCATGTGTACAGCACTTTGTTGCAGCTGCGGTTGTTTTAAATGGCTTTATAAATAAAGTATTATTATTATTATGAAGCCAATTTACGCAGTTTCCGGCAGTTTTCGGTTAGCTCCGGCTTCGACAGCCGGCTTTGGACGGACCGTGTGTCCGATCAGAGGTTGCTGTGCTCGGATACATGAGCTAGAAACGCGCAGTGAACTCTGTGGACGTCTCAGGCGGAGGAACGGCTTCGCGGTCTCAGATGTTGCTGGGACACCGAGCTAACATGCTAACACGCGGAGGAACGGCTTCGCGGCCTCAGATGTTGCTGGGACACCAAGCTAACATGCTAGCACACGGAGAAACGGCTTTGCGGCATCGGATGTTGCTGGGACACTGAGCTAACATGCTAACAGGCCTTATTGTAAACAGTTTGGACCGCGCGAACTACAAGCAGCCTCAGATGTTGGAGGGACACCAAGCTAACATGCTAACACGCGGATAAACGGCTTTGCGGCCTCGGATGTTGCTGGGACACTGAGCTAACATGCTAACAGACCTTACTGTAAACAGTTTGAACCGCGCGAACTACAGGCAGCCTCAGATGTTGGAGATGTTCTACCCTGAGGCTGTCAGACTCATGAATAAATAAATAATAAGAATAAACACTGCAAAATGTCACATCATACTGATACTGTACTGATCTGTTTCTTGTTGCTGCGTTCATCTGTGACCATCTGCTCATGTTCGTGCTGCTGTTTATAATGATGTTTTTCTACTACATTAGGGCTTAGTGTATTACTAGCTGATGTGATGTCTCTCTTAGTTAATCCTAGATGTTATTATTGTATTTCTCTTGCATTTGTTGTTGGATGTAACTGGGACCCTGTGTACATAATCTCGTTTTCAACACATGTACTACATGCGGTGCAAATGACAATAAATTCTCTCTGACTCTGACTCTCTGACTCTGACACCAAGCTAACATGCTAACAGGCGGAGGAAGGCTTCACCAGCTACCATTAAGAATTTAACTCTTTTTTTCCTTCATTATGGCTCCAAATGTACTGTATGTGTTTTTTGATAATTATGTAGGGTACTATGTTAGGACGTTTGAGTGTCCCAATGATCCTAGGAGCTATGCTGTCAGGGGTTTCATGCCCCTAGTAGGGTCACCCAAGGCAGACGGGTCCTAGGTGAGGGACCAGACAAAGTGCAGCCCAAAGACCCCAATGATGAGTCAAATAAATGGACAAAATGTTCCCTCGCCCGGACGCGGGTCACCGGGGCCCCACTCTGGAGCCAGGCCCGGAGGTGGGGCACGTTGGCGAGCGCCTGGTGGCCGGGCTTTTACCCATGGAGCTCGGCCGGGCACAGCCCGAAGAGGAGACGTGGGTCCCCCTTCCCATGGGCTCACCACCTATGGGAGGGGCCAAAGGGGTCGGGTGCAATGTGGGATGGGTTGTGGCCGAGGGCGGGGACCCTGGCGGTCTGATCCTCGGCTACAGAAGCTGGCCATTGATTCTGTTCATAACTTTTATGGACAGAATTTCTAGGCGCAGCCAAGGTGTTGAGAGGATCAATTTTGGTGGCCTCAGAATCGCTTCTCTGCTTTTTGCAGATGATGTGGTCCTGTTGGCTTCATCAGATCGTGATCTACAGCTTTCGCTGGAGCGGTTTGCAGCCGAGTGTGATGCGGCCGGGATGAGGATCAGTTCCTCCAAATCCGAGGCCATGGTCTTGAGCCGGAAAAGGGTAGCATGCCCTCTCCGGGTCGGGGAGGAGGTCCTGCCCCAAGTGGAGGAGTTTAAGTATCTCGGGGTCTTGTTCACGAATGAGGGAAAACTGGAGCGTGAGATCGATAGGCGGATAGGTGCAGCATCCGCAGTGAAGCGGGCGCTGTACCGGTCTGTCGTGGTGAAGAGAGAGCTGAGTCGAAAGGCAAATCTCTCAATTTACCGATCGATCTGCGTTCCCACCCTCATCTATAGAATATATCTTTATTGACATTGTCATTGCACCGGGGCACAAAACAACGTAATTGATTACGCACATCCGTCTTAAGATAGTGGCGAGTGCACGAAGCCGCAGCAGTATGAAACCGCGCCGCAACAATCAGATATGGAAAAAGGAATAGACACAAACGGGTAAGAACGTGGTATTCAAAAAAAGAATCTATCACAATTTGTCAGGAGACACTCCATGATAAAGTCCAAAAAAACTCTACCAGCTTTTAGCACATATTAGACAGGACAAGATGCATTATGACGGCAGGCCGGAGGTAAAGTCTGTGAGTAATCAGTTCCAGATAAGCACAGTTCGCAGGTCTCAGCCCGGCTCCATCTGAGAATGCACACACAAGCCGTTTACGCATTGGCCGGCCCTCCCCGGCTCTCCCAGCTTCTAACCCGGGTTCGGCGTCTTCGCATTTACCTTTTCCGCCCGGGATCCACCCTTGTTCTGGAACCATCTTCACCGTGGTTCTATCGGGCCGAGCCCGACAGAGCCAGTTTCACGTCATGTACTGCTCTCATTTGATTCGTTGTTTGCAGCAGGGGCGGGACTCATTCAAACAACCTCAGCGCGAGGGTTGAATTTCATTCAAATTTAACTACAGAAACGAGAAACCCCTAAAACAATTGTTAGCTGAATTAGTTTTTCTGAGTTAAATTTTTGTTAATAACTGATCACAAATCAGCTTATGTTACAACGTAAATAACACGAAGCGCACACCCATTTCCGCCTTTCAGCGCGACCTGAATGTCATTAAACAATAACTAATATTGTCTAACTGTTGCGCGCAGCCAGGGTTTTAAAATATAACGAATAATCTCTAACTTTTACGTGCAGCTAAAATGTTAAGAGGAGTGATTCCTATATGGGTAAGGTGGACACCTGAAAATCCAGTCCGCCCGAATAGCTCAAAGCGTTAGAGCACTGCTCTTTTGACCGGGAGAAGCGGGTTCGCTTCCCGCCTGGGACAAAGTTATTTTACTTTTTTTTTCTTTATTCACATTTTCTTTTAAATAAAAAGGAGTTTGTTTGGTTAACAAACTCCTTTTTATTTACTCCAATAAAAAAAAAAAGTAAAATAACTTTGTCCCAGGCGGGAAGCGAACCCGCTTCTCCCGGTCAAAAGAGCAGTGCTCTAACGCTTTGAGCTATTCGGGCGGACTGGATTTTCAGGTGTCCACCTTACCCATATAGGAATCACTCCTCTTAACATTTTAGCTGCACGTAAAAGTTAGAGATTATTCGTTATATTTTAAAACCCTGGCTGCGCGCAACAGTTAGACAATATTAGTTATTGTTTAATGACATTCAGGTCGCGCTGAAAGGCGGAAATGGGTGTGCGCTTCGTGTTATTTACGTTGTAACATAAGCTGATTTGTGATCAGTTATTAACAAAAACATTAAACGCAGAAACACTAATATATATATATGTAAAGGATTATGAGGAGGTCAATATTAATACTGACCTCTTTACCTTAATTAATTTACTTATTCAGATTGAATAGTAATTTCACGGATTCTTTTCTTTTTCAGTTTACCCAATATATCTGTGATCTTTATGATGGATAAATAAACAGAGCTATAGAGTGACAATGGACACGTTAACTTAGCTTGATATGTCAAAGAGACACTATCATTTATTTAAAATGAATCAACTAAATTAACACCATTACACTTGATTGACATGATTTCACTTTCTTTCAATTTACTACGTCAGCACACTTGAATTACAACAGACATAAATACTAGATGTTAAACATATTTAGTCTGAGGGCTCTTTAAACTTAATTAGTTTCCAGCTTAGATTGAGAGGCAAAAGAATAGGAGGAAAGATTTAAGAAGAATTGGGAGGTTAAGAGAGGAAGTTTATCTTGCATTTATGAAACCAGATGACACTCTTCCGTACGCGTCCAGCTAAGATATCATCACACCTCCAGCAAGCAAACAGCGGCTCCTTTACCTTAAGACGTCCGCCTTGGTTCTGGCAAAGAGCTGTGGTCAGCTTTGGACTGACGAGTCGTCGGTCCCGCAAGTCCAAGCTGGACTCCAGACGTGTTTACCTTGTCGGTGTCGGTGATACTCGCTTTCGTCGGCAGAAGTCGTGGCAATCGTGGTTTTTGGCTCAAGATAATTTATTCCAGGAAGGAATAACAAAGTTTGAGCTTACGCTCATTCGAAGTGGACTCATAACAGCCTGTTATCAGTCCTTAGCTGAAGACGAAGGTCGTTAGCTCTTGACCAAACGTACCCAGCTCTTTGGGAAAGTTCACATCTCTTTCGAAGCTCCCAGCAAACTCTGAAGTGTTTAGCAAAAACTTAGAACTTAAAAAGATCATGAGATGAGAGATGAGACTTGTGTCTTTTTCATTGGTCCGTGGACCAGTCCAGCGATTCACTTGCCGTTATCACGACCCAAGGTTACAGCCAGAGCAGAGGGAGATTTGTTTAGGAAAAGACAGAGCAGCTGGAGCCCTTTCATGAAAAACAACAGATTAACTGTCTTCTGACTTTCTAAACAAAACCGTCCGGTCTCTGTGACCCGAGACTTCACCTTTAACACAGCAGTGAACACAGTAATACTCTTACAGAATAACACAGCTTAAAAGCACACATCATGAAAATGACAAAAGTTATTCTTTTGGTCACATTAGAATAAAATCAAAGATAGAAATAGTCTCTTTTGGTGACTATGTTCTAAGATTACAACTAATGGAATGATTTTGTAGTAAATGTCTTGCTTTACTGAGAGGTCAGTAAAGGTCATCACTGGACAGTTCAAAAACCTTAGTTTGACCCTGGGTAGGTCCACTACATCTCCCCCCTTTTGGAAGCCATCGCCAGTCCTTGGGGATGGGGTCCAACACGAAAGGAAACCTTGAACTGTCTTTGATCTTGAAGTAATCCAGCAAGTGGAAAAGAAAAATCAAAAATTATAATCCCATAAAGTTTTTGGAAATTCCATACTGTTCGGAGGTAATCCCATTGCGAAAAGCTTTTAATCCTTTGGAAAACTGAGTCTGTTAACTCTTGGAAAACAAAGTCTGTGATCCTTTGGAAAACAAAGTCTTATAATCCACAGCGGTAATTCCACAGCAGTAATTCCACAACGATTAGTTTTGTTGATTGATCAGCAACAATTGTTTTCATAATCAGCATGTAGAGGGGATCCCTCGATTGACGCAGAGGAGGCGACCCTTGGATGAAGGTTGAAGACCAAGCGTTGGAGCTGCAGGTCCCCACATCGAAGGTTGTTGGCTGGTTGGTTTCCAGTCAGTGCCACTCTGGTTCTATGTGTCATGCAATTATGTGGTTTTTTAGGTGGGCTTATGATTGGGATTTTACATTAAGCCTTACCTATATGCACCTGGTATGTAAGCTATCATGGTTTAGATCAGCTACAATTACCAATTAAGGGGTGGATCAATTCTGTAAAATTAGATATAGGGATTTGTACCTATAAAATTTTGGAGGGCTTCTGTAACGAAGGCCTCTAATTCCAAACTATTCCTCCATTCATTACTTAGTTTAGGTTAAACTAAAATAAAAATGAAATATAGTTTGATCTAAATGTCTGTTGTCTTTTAGACGAACGACGTAGGATTTGGTATTCCTAATAAATTTTGAAGTCTATGGCGAGACTCATCAAAATGAATAGACAATCTAGAATAGAAACGATCGAATCGGTTCAATTTAGAAATTGTGAGACCAATGTAGTTTATGGTACCTTGAGTAGCTTTAAACTACATTGACTCTTCGACGATTGAGATTTAACAAAACGAACTGCATGTTGGCATAGTTAAATCCATATCATTCATTAACCAATGTTAATACAAAACCTTTTTGGCTGGGAGTGTTCAGAACCAAACAATATCTCAACTTATGACAACAAGAATGACTAAACAACAAGGAAACAACGTTTCACTGCTTCGACACACTCTTGTCGTCAGATTCCAAAGTGCAACACACAAGAAAACGGGTCTCAACTTTATGACCGAGGTCAAATTAAATCTCGTGGATTTAAACGGTTGTTAAGGTTAGTTTTTTGTTGTGGGTTTTAGGCTTAGCGTTTCTAAGTTCAAATTGGACAATGCGACTTATAGGGTGGAGAATACGGTAGTTTAAACCTGATTAGTTTATTTACTAACTTGTGTTTGGACGACCTTATTATCCCATGAAGTCGGTGAGTTTGTGAGATCTTTGTCTTTTGTGGAGTCATTGAACGCCTTGTAAGGTTTGATCTGATTTCGATGTACCCATTTAGCAATTGGCTCTTTGCGGCCTTTGCTGATTTTGATTTCGTAGACGACTGAGGACACTTTGTCTGTTATCAGATGAGGTCCAGTCCACCTGGGCATTAGTTTGCGGGCGAGAGTTCCGGTCCCGGACTCTCCTTTCCCGGTTGCTGGGGCGAACGTATAGTACCAGACTCTGTCTCCCACTTGGAGTTCATTATGAGAGGCCTTCTGGTCATAGTACGCCTTACGTCCTTCAGCGGATCTTTCCAGGTTTTTCTGGGCGAAAGCAAAAGTGTTTCTGAGGTGTACATTCAAATCTTTGTCTTTGGCATGGCCTAACATCACCCCCCTTTGGTCATGGGGGACCACGAGCACAGGTGAGGACGTCCGTCCATGGGCACAAGTTAGGATGCCACCGTTTAGTTTAAGCTGTTCGCGCAGCTGAGAGAAGACGGTACACAGGAATCGTTTAGGATTTGGCCAACGTATCTTCTTACGTTTACCTCTTTCCGTGTAATTCAGGTGTGTCACAACCGTCGGCGCAGTCGCAGGTGTGTCTGATTGTACAGACTGCGACGGGTCACTGTCGTTGTGTGTGTCTTCCCACTTCTTGACTGAAGAGGTGCTCTTTGAGTCTGTAAAAACTATGTCATTTCTGATTAGTTCTAGACTCAAATGTTCCTGAACCAAGGTTTCATCGAAAGCTTGGCTGATAGCCGATTTACCTGTCCCAGGGGACAGTACAGCAACCTCGGTGTGGGGTCCTTGGATCTCCACACCTTTCTCTACCTGTGGTAGGTAA
>JBBPBX010002982.1:2920-28817 GCA_038048925.1 Garcialebias charrua
ATAAAAACATCAAAAATACTGTCTAAAAATTGTAAAATTATAAATTTTAGGCCTGTTTCTGCATAATCTGTTAAAACTTTAAGAACTATTTCTGCTGCAGTAATAATTTAAACCATCTGAGAGAAGTGTTCAGTCACATCACGTAAAGTATTGTGCTTTTCTTGACATATAACATGTCAAGAAAAGTGGCCTCCTAACCCAGAAAAAAAATGCTTTTACAGTTTTATAAACTTTCATTCCTTTCTTCCGACAAAATGTCAGCCTGCTCTCAGAAGCCTCAGAGAATTTCCTGTGACCTATCAGTGGTTCAGTTTTCCATTTTGTAGAGGTTACCACATCTGCCAAGGCACCCTTTTTCAACAAAGTTTCTTCATATAAGAGTTGATCAGTAACAAAAGGCTTCTGGTTGAATTAAATAGATAGATAAATAGTGGAAGCCAGTTGATTTATGGTTTATTAGGCCAAATTACAAAAAAAAAGCATACATCAAATAAATACAACACGCCACAAATTCTACTTATGCCCTGATGCATGCTCAATAATCCAGGTAGAAAAATCTAAAAAAGCTAAGTCTGGTCCTCTGGACTGAGGAAGTCTTTCGGACGAAAGACAAAATGCTTCTACATTTTTTTTTTTTGTTGCTTTTTTTTTTTAATGTCCAGAGGACCAGACCTAGCTTTTTTAGATGTTCTACTTATGCATACAATTCATTTATTTCAATGAACCAGAGCACTTTGATCTTAAAGACAGAGTGCCACAAGGATAAAATCCAAAGTAACACGTGATTTAAATATGTATGTTTTAACATTTACATAAAACATTAAAAAAATTAAAGAGATACAAGGAAATTGTGAGATTATTTTAACTTTAAATTCCACATTGTTTGGAAAAAGAGGTTTTGGACCAATAATTACCGTAGCTCTTTGTTTTTAGACGAATAACGATGACTATGTGAAGCTGTAACTTCTTTTTACCTCTCTAAAGGGACTTTTCACCTTTAAGAGCTGAACAGCTTTAGACAAAATGTTACATAAGCGTATATACTGTATTGTACAATGCCACAAAATAATGTCCAACCACTTTTGGAAGAATTATTTTAGGTAAATCATTTGCCGTCACATTTTATGCAACTGTACAACAAACAACTTGCAGAAAAAATAAGTCCCTCTAATCAGAACCTTTAAAATCGAAATGCAGGATATGCAGAAACTCTTTAAAATGTTTGAGAGTTACACTTCCCATTAAGAGCTAATTGAAAGTTTGTACAGATGTTGGATTTTTGCATTAAAATGTTTAAAAATCTGCATTTTGCACAATATTTTTAGATTTTTAGGCTGAATGTTACTGAAAGCAAAGGAAGTTGCACAGTGAACAGCATGGGTATCACATAAAAACACATTAATGACATTTTTATTGGCTAAAAAAAATGCATTGGATAAAAAAGTCATTCTTGGCTATGTTTTTTAAGAAACATAAAAACACAGTTTAATACGAACTTGGATTTAAATGTTTAATATTACCATTAAAAAAGCTTCAGTTATGTAAACGGCCTGTTCAATATTGTGTCATTGCTGCTTATGAGGCTTTTGATTTCCACAAATGAAAATGATTGACAAGCCGTCACTTACACAACAATGCAGTGGGCTTTCCTTTTTATATTGCAATAATCCGATTCTGAGAAGCCTTTGCCTCTCTTTGTTTGTAATGAGTGCCTCCATCAGTGACTCAGGCGTGAAAAGGTTCGTGGACGGAGGAGTTATAATGAAGTGAGAACAGCTATTGTTGTAATACAGTTTGCTTCAGAGGTCAAAGTACAATCAGTTCATCTTATTGGGTTTAAAGGTCTGAAAAATGAGTCACGTCTTTTCTCTGTCGTGACTTGCAGAAGTGGCACAACTGTAACAGTTTATCGCCAGCAGCAAAGGCATCACTTAATACCTGCATAATAAAATGTGTGTTGAGGCTGATTTCAGTAAGCACCAGCTTTGCTACTGCAGACATTTTACTCTAAATCAGCAATCTGTTTTCTGCTCGCTCAACTAGAAAAACAAAACGTATGCATCTGGTGCATGCACTAGTTTTAAAGACAACTGTTCTGTAAAGTCACAGAAGTGGTTGGAGCGATTTCATTTATCGGACCTCTGTGATTACGGTGTCTTGTTATAACTTGTAAGGGTTGCATAAATACCACTTACTGTCCTAATGGTGGATGCAGGGTCTGGCAAACCTGCATAGTGTGCACATGCTTTAATAATAATAATAATAATAATAATAATGAATTCAATTTATAACGCACTTTTCATTAGTGAAAATCTCAAAGTGCTACACACATTGAATACTACACACATTCATACACCGGTAGCGGCAGACTACCATGCAAGGTGCTTTCCAGTCCTACCGGGAGCAACTCGGGGTTAAGTGTCTTGCCCAAGGACACAACGACACATGGTGTGGGGAACCGGGATTCAAACCGCCCACCTTCCGATCGGGGGACGACTGCCATTACCACTACGCCACGGCCGCCCCCAAATATAGCTTTCAATGTGGCCACTAAAATAAAACCAAGTCAAATAATTTTATGGCTCGCCATCTTTGTCGTACATCTGAAGCAACCTCTCTGGCTCGAACTACAGCCTTCAACAAAACTTGGGGAGTTCTTTGGCATGCAATGGATGTGAAAGAAAAAACATAACCTATGAAAATGGTGATGGAAACTGTAGGTTATACAAGAAGTTAAGCACGTTTAGAAAATATTTGGATTTGCATCACGCCTCTCTTTGTTTTGCAGGTTTAAATTCCCTCCAGATAGGATTGGCAATGTTGATGGACACCAAAAACATATAGTGGTAGAAAAAAGAAAGAAGAGGGGGCTGCCACCAGCTGAGAGAGGAGACTGTGGTCTGCAGTGCCTTCCACAGGTTAGATACAAACCTGATTTCATAACTGGAGCCCCTCCAGGATCCACTGGTACTGTCACCAGATCTGGATCAACAAAGACGCCTTTACTGAGCTCACATTTCTCTAAAAGCACTGGGATTGGCAAAGAGTAACGGCATTGTTCTCTTCACATTCCATCGCTTGCAGCCTTCAGATAAGAGCCGTTATAACAGAGCTCTGATGGTTGGATGAGATCTAACCCAGACCAAACACGCAGCATTTTCCAAATTGCTAGATGTGTCAATGAGGCTTGTATGTCAGCAATGGCACAATGGAACATGTCTTCTGGGTTCAGGTCCACAATAATTTTTCATTTCAACTGAGATATTTTTTGCTGATGAGGAGTTTGGGTCCATCCATGGTGTCTGACAGGCCAAACCCTGAGCTGCTGTCTGCCTCTGAAGATGATCCACCTTCAGAGTCCACCTCTGTTCAGGTGTCTTCACACACCAAATATAGGTACAGTATATGTATTCAATGTACTCCTGTGTCATAATCTCAACTGTTGAACCAAAAAATCAAATGCGTTTTGTTAACGGCGAAGCTGTTATAATCTTAAGGGAATAGAAATATTTATTAAACCACAATATAGAACCAATTTAAAGGGTCGGTCAACCTCAATTCAAGGAATTGGCTTATGGAATGACTTGGAGACTGAAGTAAAAAATGCAGCAACAATGATTACGTTTAAGAAAATGATTAAAAATGGACTATTGCAAAGATATAAATGAAATACTGTTATGTATGTTGCTTTAGTTCGATATTTTTGGTGAATTATTTCTTGTTTTTTTAATTAATTAAAGTTGATTGTTGTTTGATTTGATGGATGGTAAGAGGGGGCAGTTAAAATAAGATTTTTTCTTCTTACTGCCACCCTTCATTTTATTTGTGTTGTATAATGTTGTATTGTTTTGTTTTTATTATAAAATGAATGAATAAACTAAACTAAACTAAAAATAAAAAAAAGCCAAAAGTGGCTCATCTTTCCTCACTCTCCACATGAACAAAAACATAACATTTTACATCTTGTACATAAAACTCAGGAGTAGGCCTGTCACAATAACAAATTTTACTGGGCGATTAATTGTCTTATAAATTATTGTGATAAATGATAATATTGTTTCAAGTTTGAGAATAATTAGTAATCTCAAATTTAAGAAGAAATGTTAATTTGTGTTACATGTAGTACCCTTTTCAACTACTAGATGGCAGTATAAGACTGTTTGAACCAAAGGATGGACAGTGAGGGAGTGAGCAGTGTGTCTAAATGGGAGGGAGGCCCCTTGACGTGAGATGGGCTGTCTCTCTTCAGTTCTCAAAATGGTGGACGCTCGGTGTGGTTTGAGCTCTTTAGCATAGCATTTTTCACACAAAGCTTTTAATTCAAATATTCAGTAAACAAGTTCTCAGCTTCTTTTTGCAGAGAAAAACAACTTCTTCTTTTTTTACACGAAAGCACGGATCTCAACCATTAATTTTGAAGCTTCGACAAGACAGAGGTTTTCTCGCCTGTTAGCTTAGTTGCTTTTAACCATCCAAAAACACGATTTTGGATGGTTAAAACAGATTTTAAAGAGAAAAGAGAAAGGGAGGGGTCAGTGAAGAACACCGGAGTTGCGCTTTTTGTCATCCAGTGTCTTCGGTAGAAAGAGAAGAACACCGGAGTTGCGCTTTTTGTCATCCAGTGTCTTCGGTAGAAAGAGAGACACGAAGAAACGATAAAGCCGAAAAAGGAAAATGAGGTCGATAATTTTCATTTATCATGCGATTAATTTATTTATTTACTCAGGAGTGTTTAACACTGCTACCAGTGTTTGATGTAAAAATGCAGAAAAACATGCCCATTTAAAGCAATATTCCATACTACTTTATTTATAAAGCACTTAAAACAGCAACGAGGCCAACCAAAGTGCTGTCTATTAATATTACTTGAGTGATCAGAAGACTGTGTGCACTAGTAAACATCTTCCCATGAATCTGATCGTAATTAAATACTCATCGTTATACTGTTAACCTTTAAAAATGAAAAAGTAAGACACCATAAAAGAGATAAATCATTTGAAGACGACAGTGAGCAGATTTGATGTCTGTGACAATCATGTGATCGGTAGTCATGACTCCTATAGTGGTCCCATCGACCATCTGGGTCAGGTGACCTCCTGTTTCTCCAAAGAGAAATGTTTTCCCATTCATTTTGCAGACTAGTCTATCTTTTAGTCGACCTTTGGGCCTTGGTACACTGTTCTGTGACCTTGGTGGACTCTTCAAGCTCTAAGGAATGAGGGTATGCATTTAGCCTAAACACATTTATATTTCACATGATTTCATTATAATGACTGAAAACAATAATCAGAATTATTAATGTTCACACCTGTTATAATCAAATAAAACAAACTTTCATTAATGATTTTTTTTTTCTTAAGAGCATAGGAAAAAGGTAAACAGTGTGACTTTAGCCGACTCTGTGTCCAAGGACAGTGAATGTGTAATCAAACGTAACTTTAAAGAAAACAGTCTGGAAGAAGCCCAAGGGTCAAAGGTCATATTTAGATGAGTGCAGCTTCATGCTACAGTTGATCTAACAAAACATTGCAGCATTTATCTGTGAATGATGTTTACTTAAATTAACGGTTGTATTTTTTGTCAACATTTCCTACCATTTTGTTTTGCATACATGAGAATATGCAAAACAGGGAAAAGATTCTTGTTTCCGAGTTCATTTAATGATGCAGATTTTTAATTTTTTTTAATGCTTTACAAACAGGTTACCAAAATGTAAACTAATTTGTGTTTAATGTTTCAAAACTTGCACCTATTTGGAATGCGCCCCGTGATCTCAGTGCAGTGGAGGAACGCTATAAAACATTTAAACAGCTGGGTTGTCTTACGCAGAAGCTGCACGTCAGCGGTGACTTCAGTTCGTACTTATTGGTTGTTGGTTGGCAGCAGACATAATCTTTGACAGAAATCTGCACAGGTAGCGAGAGCACGGTGCACAGGGTGATTCGTTTGTGCGTCATGTATATGTGAGTTCAGCTGATGTTAAGGCCTTTCTGTTTGACTCTGTGCAGCTTAAGATGTGTTGCAGCATCATCCTCGGGCTTTCACCTGCTTACATCTGTGCTTTTATAAAAGTTATTTGTACATTCAGCTTATATTTACATTTTTATTCATTTTAAAATGTTTTATTTGACATGCGTTGTGTTGAATATTTCTATTCAGAATGTTTTACATCTCATGCGTTCACTTATTTGTAACATTCAATAAAATGTCTTATTGTTCAAATGTTTTATTGTTTTCCTGACATTTGCCCTTTGTTTTCCCATCATTGATAACAATAAAACAAAAAACAAATAAAGGTCAGTGCTGTCATTTTGAAATGAATAGATGCTGGAGCCCATTTGCTCCCTCCATGTTTTGACGATGTCATCAAAAATTAATGACTCAGAGATTTACAAAAGACGTGAGTAAGAGGAGCTTTTGTTTTGATTTTTGTTCATTTAATTCCTAAATATTCCACACTATTATTGAGTCTAGCTCCTCATATTTTCACTGCACAGGTAACGGCAGGCTGATAAAGTTAATATTTAATCTTAATGCACATTCACAAAGACAAGTCTTTGAACAGGCAGACAGGAGAACAGAAACAAGAGTTTTTTTTCTTCAAACCTCACATTTGTTCAGTGTTCAGAAAATCTTATGACTAATCCTGCAAGCTCTCGGTGACTCATACAGTCTGATGGTTTTCCACAAACCTGTTGCTCACACTGGGTGGCAGTGTGCCTTCATTTTTGCTTTAAATCTGAGCAGACACCTTCTGCATCTTTAAAGTGATCAAATGATTGTACTGAAGCTCAAACGTTTACTGAAATGAGTGCATGATTCTCTTGTGCAACGTTTGATAAAACTTCAAACAAGTATTAAACAGCTGTAACTTTTTGCTACATGCTAAAACTATATTAGCTGTAAGCTGTTTCTGCAATGTGCATGTAGTATTTTATGTGCACAGTTCATGCACAAACCCTAGCATTGTATCAGATAGGTCAAAAGACATTGTTCATTCTCAATAAACTATTTATTGCACCATATCTTAAGTTCTTTACTACGGTAATTTTGCAGCCGTCCCATCATCAGTCCAGCTGTTAAAACCCTTCGTTAACAGACTATTATAAGACATTAATTAATTGGAAGTATCTGAAAGTGGCTTTCAGCAGGTCCTTTGGTTACAACGTCCGAGTGTGTGAACCGGAAAAGTTTTTTTTTCAGCCCTGCAGAGATGACTTATGCACACACATACAATCTGAGAGGCAGCGGTCCCCATGGCAACAGGTTTTCCCTCGGCAGGAGATCCATAAAAGAGATTTCCTGACAGAAACTCTGAAGACATAAATCGAGAAAATAACCAGAAAGTTCTACACTTTGAACTTTGCAACTCTTAGGCAATAAAAACATGTTTTATTTATTTTTTTAAAGTATTTCACCTGGTTGTGTAACCGGCCTTGAAAACTCAGTCATTTTAATTCCCGCTCAGTTTTCTGTGAGCTGAACTAAAGGAGAGGATGAAGTCAGACTGAAGAAGAATGACTCAGGCCTGCCTTTGAACGTAAGCGCGCTTTCCTGGCAGGAAGGGAAGATGTGCAAATTATTCGAGGTCAATTACATACTTTTGTACAATTTGGCAAAAGGAATCACCCCCCTCTGGTGCGGAAAATTGACTTGATGACTGGAATCGTTGAAAGGACAAATTGTCTATAAGTTTAATCTGCAGAAGTGGTTTCTGCCTCTTGATTTGTGTCGTTTGGCTGGTTATTATGCTGCACACTGGCAGGATGACCCTGTACTGTGCCGTTACAATGGCCCTTTTGTTGATTCACGGGGCTGCATGACACTTAACTTGTGTTGGGGTTATTTCTGATGAGCTCCTAATAGTACACAAGCCACAAATAATACTCTGCAGAGGCAAGGCCCACACTACTGTAGCAGGAACATCTTGGCAGGAGCATTGTGATCCAAAATGGCCCCCCATGGTTGTAAATTATTGGTTGCAACAACTAAAAATAGCCTTATAATCCACCCCAAGCTATAAAGACGATCACTGAGGGCGTGGGGTCAGTTATTTATGAGCACTTAAAGGGCACTGTGATCCAAAACACAGCTTTATGTAGCTGGGAACTGAAATTTAGCAAATTAGTAAGAACACTTTTTACATCACAGGATGTTTTGTTAACATCTAATATACATGCAGGATGCTTAAAGTCCTAAATTTAGAGCACAGAAAGGAACAATTACAGTCTCATGTTCTGTGTGAGGCAAAATGAGGTCGGACTAAAAGAAGCCCGTGCAGCTCAAATGTACTAAATAAAGAAAACAGGTTTTCTTTTGTGTCCAGGCGCTTTTAACCAGTGTTTTTGTGGCTTCTTGTCTAAACTATCGTTTATCATTAGTTCAAGATTTCTGCTTCTTTGGTAAAATTGCAGGGCGTTCCCATCTCCTACTGATGGCCTTTTAGCTGTTTAACATGTTTGTGGCTGATTTTAGTATCATTGTTTTTGTTAAAAAAAAAAAAAAAAAAAAAAAAAAAAAAAAAAAAAGCTTTTCCAACAACCAGTACATTGGAGAAATTAGTGGGTGGCCCAAAATTTTGTAAAATAGTTTGAATACCAAACCATTTCAAAACTGTTTGCCTCTGAAAAACTGCAGCACTTGTGTAGAACGGTGGGAAATTTGCTCTCAAGTAAAATTACAGGCTAAAAATGTAGATGTAAAAATACTGCATGGTGGGAATGTCAACTTCTTCAGGTCAGCATCATTCTTCAGCAACTTTTCATTAGCAAAACTTGGAAATGTAACAGTAAATTTCCTACAATCAGGAAGTTTACCGCATTATAATTGCGTTCCTTCGGATTTATGGTGCATTGGAGTCTCCACTATTAGTTGCCCATTGTAAAAATTGCTCAACACAGTTCTTGCAACTCATGTTTAAGTTGAACAATAACAAAAACAGGCTGTCAAATGCAACGCCAAGGTCCAAAATCCTCATCCAAAGAAAGGATGGGTCATTGTTTTGCACGCCTTTGGGATTTTGACAACAGTGTTAGTGAAGTATGATTTTGTTTGTTTGTTTGTTTGTTTATTCATGTTGCACATTGTGTTGCTTGTACAATCACCTGTAGCTTTTTCATCATGAATATTGTTGGATTTATTTTTGCCTGTAACATCAGAACATCAGAAATTAGGTAAGAAACTTAAAAGACAGAACATGTCTGTAATATTAACTGCAAAATACTAACAACTAAGTAGTATTTAAAGTGTTTTGTAATTGCAACAGACTTCTTGTCTTTAGCAAAACACAAACATACACAGAAAGAGACAAGGGGTTTGTTCTTGCAAAATGTCCAGAGAACATCAAAGGCACCCCAAAGAGTTTATAGTCAAGAAGTCTGTATTTAACACGGCAAAAAGAATTGAGAAGTTTAATCTTGTTAAAGAGTTCTTTGATTTGGGCGGTAATAAATACAAACTCTGCAGGTGTAGTGTACTGTACAGTTTTTTTTCAACATTACAGCACTGTTTACAGGTCAATGCGGTCATACAGAATGGGCTAATTTGAAGATAAAAGCTGCAGCTGCTCATGCCAGAGAAGTAATGGATAGTGAGAATGGAACAGTGTTTACTTTCCTGCATTCAGGCATTTAAATACTGACAAGTTTAATTAATGAGTAAATTTACAAGTATTGTTAACAAAATTCTGTAAAGCAGAAAATTAAGGATAAAGGATTTTTTTTAAGCTTGAAAAGAAGAGTTTGTTCACTCTCTGGCAGTTTTAAAAGACATTTGTACAATTAAGCTACTGTAATTACATGCTTTAATTTCTTCAGTGATATGTTTTTTTTCCTTCACCTTTTCATTTCAGTGTGTGTGTTAAATTCTGTTAAACTGAATTTTGAACTTTAAGCACATAATTATATTTTATATGTAAAGTACTTTATTATATATTTGCAAAAATATAATTGTCAGCTCACAATTACTCAAGACAATCCTAACTAAAGTATTTATATAGAAGGAAAGTCTTAAGCCTGGACTTAAAAGTAGGCAGAGCGTCTGCCTCATGCACAGAAACTGGGAATTGGTTCCACAAAAGAGACGCCTGAAAACTGACAGTTTTGCCTCCTGTTTTATAACCTCTAGGAACCACAAGTATGGAAAACCTGAAGTCTGGGAGTAAAGTGCACAGTTTAGAAAAATATGGAACTAAAAGATCTCCATTATATGATTGAGATTGGTTGATGAGACATTGTACGATAAAATTGAGATTAAATTTTCTGAATAGTACAGGGAGCCAATGAAGAGAAGCTAAAACTGGAGAAATATACCATACCGTACCATTATTTATAAAGCACTTAAAACAGCAACAAGGCCAACCAAAGTGCTGTACAAACAAACAAACAGCAGGAAAAGCAACGGAATAGCAGTGGGTTTTTAAACAGGATATGAACACCGAGAGGGAGGGGGCCTGTCTGACGAGAAGAGTAACTCGTTCCAAAGTCTTGGGCCTGCTACAGAGAAGGTCCTGTCATCTCTGCGCTTTAGATGAGTTCCAGGAACTGTGAGGAGCAACTGGTCTGCTGACCTCAGAGCACGTGGTGGGACATATGGGTGTATCAAATCAGAGAGATGGGGGGCGAGACTGTTCAGCGATTTGTAGACATACAGGAGAATTTTGAACTGGATTCGAAGGTGAACTGGTAGCCAGTGCAGGGAGGCCAAGACTAGTGTAATGTGCTCTCTTTTGCCTGTACTGGTTAAAAATCGGGCTGCTGCGTTCTGGTTGTAATCGTGCAATGGTGGTCTGACTGATACCCAACAGGAGTGAATTGCAATAATCAAGCCTAGATGTACTAAATGCATGTATTACTGTCTCCAGGTGCTTTTTGGATAATATGGGCTTCAGCTTAGACATTTGCCTCAGCTGGAAAAAACAGGATTTAACGATCATCTTTACATGACTGTTGAGTTTCATGGAAGCGTCCATTATCACTCCCAGATTTGTGACTTTTTGTTTTTCTGACAGGGCTAGAGCGGAAAAGTCGATGCAGTGGTGAAATATGAACTCCCCTACATCAAAGGGTTCATAACACCAGAGCAAAGAACTGAAAGAATTACATGTAGACTCAAAATCAAAATGTAAAGAAGGTGAGCTTTGTTTACAAGAGATCCAAATACGTACAAGAGACTCTGCAGAAGATCTGCTAAGGAGGGATCACAGAAAAGTAGTTGCCAAGGTATTTTGGGTTTACTAACTCTGAAAGATAAGTTCTTACAGTTTCCAGGTCCATACAGAGATATATGTTGGAGATTCCAGGTGTGTAGAAAGGCAGGAAGGTGGGAACAGGTTCCTTGAATGCAAGATCCGGTTTGGAGACTCAGGGAGCCTCAGGTTAGTCCAGGACTTGTTTCACAAAGGAGCAGATACTGGAAAGACACAAAGGGGTTGGGTGGGAAGGGATGCTTTCTATGAAACACAGAAGGGCTTACACCATACTGGTTAATATGTAATTTTCCAGCGTCTGAAGGAACACTGCAGCCTTAAGTAGTCCTGGAGCTCATCCTCCGAATTGGTCTTGAATACCTGCCTGACACAGGAGGAACTGCAGATGGCAAACAACTGGCATCCCACACCCATATCCCCTAAAACCCTGGCGTCAGCATTTTGGAACAACAAACACCTTTTTAGAGTTTTTCAAACACCTATAAAGAACACTAGTTTAACCTAGAGGCAATAAAGGCATAGACCATACTTTTTGTATGATTTTGGGACAATATATTCCTAATTTTAGTGATAGCACACAGGTGGTAAAAGATGATCTTGGTAACATTTTTAACGTGAGAGTCAAACAACCGTGGTGGTGGGGCGGCCGTGGGGCGGCCGTGGTGTAGTGGTAATGGCAGTCGACCCCTGATCAGAAGGTTGGAGGTTCGAATCCCGCATCCGCCCACCATGTGTCGTTGTGTCCCTGGGCAAGACACTTAACCCCGAGTTGCTCCCGGTAGGTCTGGATGGCGCCTTGCAAGGCAGGCTACCACTACCGGTGTATGAATGTCTGAATGAATGGGTGGATGGCTGGTATTGTAAAGCGCTTTGGGGCTCCTCACAGGGGGCTGGAAAGCGCTATATAAATAAGCTCCATTTACCATTTACCATTTACAACAAATGTTGAATGTTGTTGTTTTTCCAAAGTCAAATACAAAAGTATTTGTTCCCGCAGTTTCAAATTTCTACAAGTGTAGCGGCGGTGTTATAATGGCTAAAGGGGAGTTGCAGTTTATTTTCAGAGTGGCTTTTCCTGATCATTTGTTTTGCAAAGTGTGAGGGCAATTTGTCTAAACTGGTAGTTTTTGTTCTGCAACCTTGGTAAATCAAGGCTTGTGACTGTAATCATGCCAGAAGCAGGGTCAGAGGAGACTGGTGTTTGTTTCCCAGCCCTCATTAGCTCTCACTGGATAACACACACAAATAGTGGGGTTCAAGGCCAGACATGGAGCACAGTTCCAGTTTAGCTCAGATCTTCTTTCAGATTGTGTTCACACAAAGGAATCACCACCCCCTCACATAGAGGTTGTAAAGTTTTGAAGGTGAACTTCAATGTCTGGTTCACATACTTTGGATTCCGTTGAGTTAAATTTGATGTAAATTGCCACCAAGGCAAGAGTGAGCAATACCGTCTTTGCTTGTGCCTCTGTGTTTGTCTCCTTTCACAAAATATCTCATGAACTATGGGACATTTTTCAGGAAACCTAATGCTACGTTCAGACCAAACGCATCTTGGCAACTTAAGATGCGCCTGACGTGCTGGGTTGGCTGCATGTCAACAGATGTCTGTTCACATCGAACGAGTCTCAAGATGACACGCAGTGAGGAGGAGGAGCAGCTAGTTTTAACAATTTGTGCTCTCTGCCAGTGCCAACAACCTTCAGCAGTCATTCAACACTGCAGCTGCTAGACAAAGCTGAACTTGTAACACAGGAATATTGTACAACATTGTGGAAACTTACCAGGTAATCCGACCTCCTCACTTATCTTTTTCCATGCAATGTCCTTCCTGTGTCGATCCTGGTAGAAAGGGCTGGCCTGATCATATATTACTGGGTTTCCACACGCTGCCACAATCAGTTTCTCCTCCATTTTGAGCTGTTTTTTTTCTCCGTTCTTCAATACGTCACGTGGTGCCCACTCCGTCCCGTCGTCGTCGCGTCATCACACAGCAGAGTCACCTCCCGATTGGTTTCTGCTAAGCTGCGGGCTACCGAAGTAGGTCAAGGTTCATTTAATTGAACTCCGACAGTCACTGCTCGGAGGCGACGCGGACGCGGAAAACAGTTGCCGCTCACTACCGCGCTGCCTGAACTGCTGTAGATGCGCCGCGTCACGCTTCGCTGCTCAGACATGCGCGGCCACAATGGAATGTCAATGTAAAGTGGCTGCTTCGGCTGCTCTAGATGCGTTTGGTCTGAACGTAGCATAAGTAGTCGCTGAATGTTCCTCTGCATCAGATTAGTTTGGTGAGTCAACCCATTTCATGATGGCTGCCACTGCTTGCTGTACTTAAAAAAAAAACAGACAAAAATGGCTACAAGAGGCAATTTCACAGATATTAAACACATTCTGAGCACTAAGAGCTTGTGCAAGTTATTGACAATTTTGCCATTATCCATCTGGACTCTCCTCTGTTAGCAAAATATTTCACAATCCATAAAAAGTCATCATTGGATGTATCTCTACAGCTGGTAAACGTTTGAAGTCAATCAAATTCAAGATGGCTGCCACTGTTTATCAAGCTCGGTAAAAACAGAAATGTCTGTTACTTTACCAGCTTAACAGATGTTGAGGTTCCCTTTCAGTCATGTTCTCTCGGTGCAACATTGCTATGGGAATCAGCGCCTTCGCGTGGTTACCTGAAGTAATACACTCACGCCTTTACGGCAAGGGTGTCAGCGTTGCGCCAGAGGCCCCTCCCTCTGGGTACTTAAGCCGCTGACGCCCATCCCACTTTCTCTTATTGCCCTTCACCTCGCTTAAACCTGAAACACTATTCTCGGATCTTCTCTGTATTTTCATCGCTCAACCAGAGGTGAGCTCGCTCCCTACACAGAGCGTACAGAGAATATTTTCCTGCGGACTGCTGGGCTAGCAAAAGCTGGTCCGGCACATTTTTCCTTCACCCCAAAGTTTTCTTCTCCTCTCTCCACAGACCGCTTCGCTCGACGGCGCTGACTGCGCGACACCGCTACCCTGCTAACAAGTAGCAGGCTAGCCGGCGAAAGCGACACGAGGAGGGAGACGTCTCCGGACAACGTTAGCACTGCTAACGGGCTTAACTCTTCTCAGCCATGGCTCCTGAGAAGGTAATGCAAAAACCCAAAACTCAAAGAAGACCAGCAGGCCAGCGAGCCCCAGCTCCCGTGCCTTTTCTCTTCTGCTTTTCTACTGCTCGGTTAGCGAACGCTAACTGCAAGGCACGCTACCTGCTAAGCTAACGAAGCTAACAGGCCAGCAGCCTCGAGCAGCTCAGCGAGAGGACGTCCTCGGACGAGGAACTCTGGCAGGCTGTGAGCTCCGGCTCCGAACCTGCTTCAGCGGATCTGGCTACCCCCTTTTTCAGCAGCGGACACCCACGAGGCCTGTCCGGTCTGCTCAGGGATGCTACACGCAAAGACACTCAAAGTTTTTCTCGCGGATGACCCCGGAGAAAGGAGAGTGGAAATGGAGTAACCCCGCTGCTATCTGGCTAGCTCCCACGGTTAGCATGGCTAACCAGGAGCACCCATGACAACACGGGGCGGACGACAGCGTTGCTAACACGATTAGCGCGGCTACGAGCGGACAACGAAGGACTCCATCGTGAGGTATGTGAAAATGCTTGGCCTAGCTTGCTAGCTAACCTTCTCATATTTTGCCTGTTTCGCTATCCTGTCCGGCCGAATCGACGGTAGAATTCATCGCATAACTAAGTGTTTTTTACCAATGCTGCGTTGCTCGAGGGCCCGTCTTAGCACCGCTAGCGGGCTCACAAGTACCTCCACGTTTAGCCCCGGCTAACAAGGAGACTCTCTGTCCAGCACAGTCCAGGAGGAGGAATTTCAGCTACCTGTTCAGCTGCGCTACCTGGTAGTTTTCCTATGCCCACGACGAAACATTGTGATGCTGAGCGCTTATCTACCCATGAGGCTATGGATGACTCTCTGACGTTAAACATGTCAGGGCCCGAGGGGCCCTGGTGGGATGGACAAGGACTAGTGGCCTCGGTATTGCAGGCCCACCAGGCAGAAAAGCTACAGGAGCTGCAAGGGGCCACCAGCAAAAGAAAAGGAAAGTCTGAGATGCCCCTGCACCATTACAGGCGCTCTCACTCACAGAGGGAGAGAAAATGCCAAATTTTTACCACCAGTACCTGTGTTTAAGGAGCACAGACTAGCTGGCTCGGAACATTTAAACACACAAGAACACCCAGAACCTTGTGTAATAAAGAGAAATTGTCATCCACACATGACAATAAAATCTCAGACTACTGAATGCATCCTGGTCCCAAAATGGGAACAGGGCTTCAGGTTTGCCCGCTCACGCAGTACGGGAACCTGACCTTTTGAGCCCAGACTTCACTTGTAAAACGCTACAAGGAGCTGGTGGTATGTGTGTGCGCACTAAACATAACTCGTCTACTGTATGTGTAATAAAAAACAAACACTGTTTCATGCATATACAAGAATGAAAGTACCAAAGCACAGACTGCCCTGGTTCTTGACTCACCACTTTTGTGAAACACAAACTACTAGGTCAGACTATGAACCGCGGTGGGACACACGAGTTCTGCCTGAGACAGTCAGATCTTGCGATGTCTTCTGAAGTGCAGACCAGCCTGCTCCAGAGTACGCGAGAGTGGTCGAAGGCCACCCCTCCTGCACTCAAGAGAGTCAGAGTCAGAGTCAGAGAGAATTTATTGTCATTTGCACCGCATGTAGTACATGTGTTGAAAACGAGATTATGTACACAGGGTCCCAGTTACATCCAACAACAAATGCAAGAGAAAAACAATAATAACATCTAGGATTAACTAAGAGAGACATCAGCTAGTAATACACTAAGCCCTAATGTAGTAGAAAAACATCATTATAAACAGCAGCACGAACATGAGCAGATGGTCACAGATGAACGCAGCAACAAGAAACAGATCAGTATCAGCATGATGTGACATTTTGCAGTGTTTATTCTTATTATTTATTTATTCATGAGTCTGACAGCCTCAGGGTAGAAGCTGTTCCTCAGTCTAGTGGTTCTACATTTGATGCTCCTCAACCTCCGTCCCGAGGGGAGTGGTGCAAAGAGTGAGTGTGCTGGGTGAGTGAGGTCTTTCATGATGCAGGTGGCTCTTTTTCTGCATCTGGAGGTGTAAATGTCTGTGATGGTGGGGAGACTGACTCCCACAGACTTCTGTGCAGCCTTCACCACTCTTTGTAGACATGACAAACATGACAAGCAGCAGCTAGACATCCATCCCAGGCTCATGGCGCACGCGCTGGCCTGCAGGGCGTGTCTGACAAATGAATGGGTCATGACAACAGATGCGTTATGGGCTCAAGCTGCAGTTCATCAAGGGACCCCCCCCCCCTTTCGTGGGGGTGCTGCGTTCGGACATTAACCCAGCACGCGCGCATGTGCTGAGGGAGGAAGTGTCAACGATGCTGCAGAAAGGAGTAATAAATATTGTTCCAGAACACAAACCACGCTCTGGTCAGCGCAGCAAGCTCTTCCTGGTGCCCAAAAGAGATCAATCCCTGAGACCGGTCCTGGATCTCAGGACTCTGGACAAGAAAACAAGAACTTTCAAGTTCAAAATGTTGACACTGCGGCAGGTCCCCCAGTCCGTGAGACCTGGAGACTACGCATGTACAGTGGATTTGAAAGACGCCTATTTCCATGTGGGCGTGTGGAGGAGGCACAGGAAATTCCTCCGGTTTGCCTTCGAAGGGAAAGCTTATGAATGCAAAGCCTTACCCTTCGGTTTGAAGACTGCTCCTCGTACATTTACTAAATGTCTGGACGCAGCCCTGACCCCTCTTAGGAATCAAGGAGTCAGGATTATGAACTACCTGGATGACCTCCTGGTTCTGGCCGGAAGCAGAATACAGGCCCAGTCACACTCCTGCAGGGTGATCTCTCACCTGGAGTCTCTCGGTTTTGTCATAAACCTACAAAGGAGTGACCGGACCCCATCACGGATTACCGTATTTCTGGGAGTGCAGGTCTACACCATCCGGTACAGGGCATGGCTCTCAGAGGAACGTGTTTCCTCGATTCACCGTTGCCTGGCAAAGTTTAAACTGAATCAGTGGATTCCCCTGAAAACGGGCCAACGCCTTTTAGGCCTCTTGGCGGAAGCCATACCCTGTGTGCCACATGCATTGCTGAAGATACGGGCCCTGCATATATGGCTGAACCAACAAACACGACCTGCTCCCATCTGGGTGAGCAGGAAAGTTTAGAATCATTTCAAAGTGCTTGAGGGCCCTGGAACCTTGGAGGGACCTGTCTGTGTTCACGGAAGGGGTCCCGTAAGGTAGGGTGTCATCCCGTGTGGTCATCACGACGGACGCCTCGAAAACAGGATGGGGAGGCAGTCTGCAGAAATCAGAATGCCCGAGGCCTCTGGAATGAGCAGGAAGCAAGATTGTACATCAACTTCCTGGAGTTGTTGGCCGTATTCCTGTCAGCAAAATACTTATTTGGTAAAGGTCTGATTGCGGGACAGCACGTCCTGGTGTAATCAGATAACAAAACCACGGTGTCCTTCATTAACTGGGAAGGGGGGACGAGATCCCAAGCCCTCCTCAGCCTGACACAGAGGATGCTCACATGGTACGCTCCAGGATTATTGTCGCTCAGGGCGACTCATGTTCAGAGTGAACTGAATGACGGAGCAAATGCCCTCTCAAGAGGGCCTCTTTTGGAATCAGAATGAAGACTGAACCCACGAGTCGTGGATCAGGTCTGGTCACGGTTTGGAAGAACCTCGGTGGACTTGTTCCCATGCAGAGCCAGCTCACAATGTGACCTCTACTTCTCAATGTTCAGGGATACCATGGCAGTTGCCTTCTTACAGAGACCTGCTGACTCAGGCACGTGGGCAGCTTCTACACCCACGTCCGGAGCTGTGGCAGCCTTCAGCCTGGCCACTGAAGGGAACTGGCTGAGGGCCTAAGGCCTGATCGTCTTTGTTCCAACAACAACAGCATACACAAGGGACACCCTTGGTGTTTATGTTTACTTGGGAGATGCTTCAGTGGAAGGGTTCCCCTCTCCTCTGACAGTTCTCCAACATCAGGATGGGCCTCTTTGACAGTCCTAGTAGTTGTCTGTTCAAGAAGCAGATGAGGGACTCGTGCGTGCCCTTTGTACATATGAATTTTTTTCCCCTGGGACCTGGAAGGTTACCCTGTGCTTGAACTGGGTTCTCTACCTCCACATTGCCATCTGATTGCCAGTGGCGTAATAGGTCCCTTGCTCTTTTCCTCCTGCTTCTCAAGATTTCCAGGGAAAAAGGAGATGATGAGTAATCACACTAGCAGAGGACGCTTATGCTGTCTCTAGCTGGTGTTTTCATCTATGTGTCCAGTGGTAACATCAGGACGATGTTTCTACATGTGGCATTTTTCTTCTCAGGCTGTGCTCTCTACATACCTTGTGGAGAGCGGCTGGGAAATGCCTGCCGTATTAAGGCAGATTTTCTCACTTGCATTTTACTGAGCATTTCAAGGGCGTGAATGAATTACGTTCCCATAGCGATATGTTGCACCGAGAGAACATGACTGAAAGGGAACTGAAAGTTATGCACCATAACTCATGTTCCCTGAAGGAAGGGAACGAGGTGCAACATACCTTGCCCTTTTCAATGCTGAAAGCTCGGTGAAGTGCATTTTAGAGAAAGTGGGATGGGCGTCAGCGGCTTAAGTACTCAGAGGGAGGGGCCTCTGGTGCGACGCTGACGCCCTTGCCGTAAAGGCGTGAGTGTATTACTTCAGGTAACCGCACGAAGGTGCTGATTCCCATAGCAATATGTTGCACCTCGTTCCCTTCCTTCAGGGAACATGAGTTATGGTGCATAACTTTCAGTTAAGTTTGGTGTTGTAGTCGTTCACAACATACTCCAGGTGATCCGCATTGAAAAAAAAAAGTTTTTGAAATGTTTGCAATAATTTTTGGAGTCAACGTGGTTTACCAAAATATTTTGTACCATTGAATGGATTTAATTAAACTGTTATAATCATAATGATTACATGTAATATAATAGTCAACACAATTCAAGATGGCTGCTACAGCTAAACAACGTTAGCCAACACAAAAATGATTATTATCCAGTCAGTTATTATAGTGACTTCAGAATTTAGAACCAGGATTTAAAAAAATATGTAAGTGCTCATTTAAATTCTTTCGTGTCAGCCTCCTCCTCCTACAGAAAATAAATACTCCTCCAACTAAATAAATGCTGAAATGCTGATTGGCATGTTTACTGTCGTCTCACTGAGAGGCAAAACTAAGACTCGAGTGAGGCAGAAGATGCGTTGGTGGTGTGAGACATGACAACTAGTAAACCCCCCTCTTCCCACCGCTCCTCCTTTTCACAAATCGACAAACAAACAAAAAAACATGAATAGAGGAGCAGATATGTCAGCACTGTCAGCGGGCTTGACTACTCATTCAGAAAAAACGGGCTCCGCTGTGTGTGCATGAAGCACGCTGTGTCTATCATTTTGTTGTCAGTCAGCAGCGGGATAATGGGAAGGCATTTGTGAGAGGAGACAAACTGAACTTAAGTGCTGTGCAGCGCTCAAAGTGTGTTGTGTTTAACAAGATAGCGCTCGAGGAGGAGTCTCCATAGCTACAGATTCATCAGAATGTCAAACACGTGCAGTCTCCAACACCACTTGAGATGGGAGAGGACGTGTAGTCCAGGTTGAACTGGGTTGCTCTGCAGCATCCCGTATAGTGTTATTAAGTTCAGTTAGCAAAAATTTATTCAACAATTTCATGCTGCTTCATGCCTAATGGACTTTTGTTCAAATGAGTGAACGCTACAACTCCATCTGACTGTGTGCTCCATACAACTGATGCACTGCTTCAGTGTTTGGATTGCTGCCTGTTGCCTTTAGGTCAGTGAGCTTTGATCATTTCTATGCCGAAACTAAAGTGATTCAGTTTGATCAGCTGACTGCTTAGAGGTGAGGAAATCAAATAAATAAAAGTAATGGCATACCATTTAAGTATTTCACCGTTATTGGAGCAAAATCATCAGCACTTATGCAGTACAGGTCCTCGACTTACGACGGTCTCGAGTTACGACGTTTCGCGGTTACGACGCACCTCCCAGTAAAAATAAATAAATAAATAAATAATAATAATTTTGAAAAATTTATTTTGAAAAGCCGATTTACCCAGTTTCCGGTTTCCGGTTTTACTAGCTGCGGAGGCTATAGCTGCCCTGTACTCTCTAAAAAAGTTAAGTCTGGTCCTCTGGACATTCAAAAAACAAAACAAAACTGTACATAGTACAACTTACTGTTACTGTGTGTACTTTGAACGCGGTTTTACGTCGTAAACAAATACGTACGGAGGATGGAGCGAGCTGGATGGCGGTTTTACGACGTAAACGCAATGGAGAATACAGAGGAGGGACGGAGGAACGGCTTCACCAGCATACCAGTAGGTTATTAACTCTTTTTCCCCTTCATTATGGCTCCCAAATGTATGTGTGTTTTGATAATTATGTAGGGTACTGTGTTAGGATAGGCTAAGTGCTTCGTAAAATACAGTACTGTACATATATGGTACAGTATGTACGTATGTTCCGACTTACATCAAAATTTGCTTTACACGGCCGCGAACGGAACTCCGTCGTAAGTTGAGGACTACCTGTATATTTAACATTTAAACTTATTCATTGCAAACAGTTATCAGTCAGGAAGCATAATGTTCGGATTTTAATTTAATGCGCTCTGGTCAATATTAAGATATTGGCTGTTTCCTGATTGTTTATGGATGCTTTAAAAAAATGTTTTTAATGAACAGGGAGGTCAAACTAGAAAGTCCCTGGAGAAACTTTGATGGGGACTGCCACATGGCGGCCATTTTAAATTTTTTAATTTGACATTACTGTATTAAGTGTTTGGGTTTGCTCTCAACTTCCATCACACCAAATTTCAGCTGAAAATGCCAAAATATCAATGATTTAAAGTAATTTGTCCTTTTAAGCTATGATGGCCATCTTGGACTTTTGAATTGGATCCAATATGTGATGGTGAAGGTTCTCAGAGCCACACCAAATTATGTGCATTAACAGCCGAGTTAAAGCCATTTAAATTGGGCTTTGGCAGCCATCTTGATTTTTTAAATTAATTGTTTATTGGGCACTGGTCTCAGCTACCACCACACCAAATTTCGGCTTAATATCTCTAAAAACGGCTGATTTACTGCATTTTTCCTTTTTAGCTCAGATTGCCATCTTGGATATTTGATTTACAACTATAGTCCGTGAAAAATTACTAATAAAAATAGTGTATTTCCTTGCACATTACATTGCCATGGTGACTCAAAATACCAATAAAAGTAATAGCGTACATCGCGGTGCCGAGTCGGTCATCTTGATATAACATTTGTGGGGGTACACGTTGCGGTTCGGGCCGCATTAAAGTTGACGCATGAGTAAGCTATAAAGTTAAGAAACCCTTGTCATGTGGATAATAATAGGTGGCTGCCTTACTAGGCCGTCCCCAATAAGATAAATTACTTTGTACATTCTTATAAATTAAACTATACAAAACTTCACAAGTTTTTAGTAGTCTTGTGATGGCTATTGACAAATAATATCTTACTTTGTGTAAACCGTCCTCCGTTTAGGAAAATACAAACATAGTTGGATCTGACTGATGAGATACTGATTAGCAGGGCCAAGACCAAAGTAGACTGAACAACTCTTGTTTCTAAAACATTTATGTGCACACTATTTTATAAATCAGTAACATCACCATTAGTTTCTCTTTGCAGAGTTATCTATGCACAAATGGGAGCAGTCACGGATTTCTTGCAGATTTATTCGCCAGTCATCAGCGAAACCAGAAACTGAAATCTGGAGCAACACTAGGAAAGAAAAAGAATACTTGATTTCATTTTGAATTGTAGATATTTGGCTGAAACTTTATCCGATCTGTGGAACCTTGGTGTGAAAAGTCAATCTTGATTGTTGGGGTATCATGAGCAGGGATCATTTCACTGGCCCACTTTGAGTGTCTTGACCCCAGCCAGTCATCTTTTGCATGTCACATTCTGCCTGAGTGTTGGTGGCCATGTGTGTCACATTATGGCCATCCTCACATGATTACTGCTAATATGCTAATGTGCATGTGGCAAGCACAAAAACTGTGCACCGTGATCTGATATGATCTGAATGTTTGAAGTGCACTTTGACCTGTGGAAGATTTGCAGAATGAATGCGCAGCTGTCCGTTTTGCCGAGATAATACAGACTATTAAAAAATGTGCATGCGTTGTAACCTCTTCTATAAACGGGTGCTTTAAATGTTGACAAAAACCTCCCTCCTGTTGTTCAGCTGTAAAAACTGTAACTCGTTCTGACACCAACACTTGCCCAAGTTTTGAAACGAGTAAATCTATGTAGCTTTCATCATCTTTCATGTTCGGAATGCGAAGGCTTAGTTAACACCAGGTGTTTGAACAGAAGCATTCAGAAGTATCCGCTCAATCGTCACAGGGATAACCTGTAATGTTCATGCTGCACTTGAACTCAACCTCCACCTGCTTTCAGCTGAGTCGCCGAGCGTAACCCTCTGTGACCCTCGGATGCTCCAGACTTTCTCTCGGGTCTGAGCAAAGAGCCTCGGCCACCTGGCAGCGGCCTCTAGAGCTCATCAATATCAGTGATGTATTCAGTCCCATTCTCTTGTGTAGCCTCAAGGGCAGCCAACTTCCTGTTGCTGGGTTACACTAAATGCTTCATTAGTATTCTGCATTGAGCCGCCACCGGAAGCTGAAGCTCCACCATGACACTGATGGTCACCGCAAGCCTGAATAATTACAGACTCGTCGTCTGAGTTTCTGAACAACATGCAACTTCCGATTTGTTTTAATATTGCTTCCCTGCTCTTTTCTTTGTAATCTTTTAAGGAGATATACATGTTTATTTGTTCATTTATTTCTATCTTTGTTCTATTTGTGCAGAAGTTGTTAATGCATGGACACCTGCTATTCATGCAAGTCGTACGTTATCACAAAAAGGATAATTTGTGCTGCTTTTAAAATCGGAACGTTTGCAGGATTAAATTAGATTGTTTCAGTTTGCATTGTGAGAAACGTTAAAGACTTGACGTTCTTCTGCTCATTGATCGTTTTAATGTCTCGTTAATTATTTTTAAGCACCTCATGTTTTCAAAGTTCTTGCTCCTCGTGTGAGAAAGGTTTAATTTTTTTCTCAGGAAAGATTACCATGGCAACATGACTTTCAAAAGCTCAGGGGTCCTCTATATGTCAGGCTCAGTTACCGTGACAACAACATTTTTTTGTTGTGTGTGGTAATGTTCCAGTACAGAGGAGTCCTTGATATGGAGCGCTCACCTTCAGTTTGATTAAGGTTATTCTTAATTTGACCTTTACTTCCGGCAGCAGTGTGCATTGTCAAACAGGGCGTGCATGTGCTTCTGCAGAGTGTGGGTTCGAGTGCCCGGGTGCTTCTGAGGAGAACCAGTGTGCAGAAATGTGTGCAGTCCTCACAATGATCAGTTCTCAGTGATGAAGATGGTTTCCTGGAATCTGTGTTTTGATCTGGCCAAAAAGGTGGAAGTTTTGTCATTCAGGATACATGTATTGAGTTATTACCGTATGTTGTTTGTTTATATTCAACATTATTATTATTATTTTTATCTTTCAGTATTATCCATGTGCATATCACATTCATCTGAATTTGCCGCAGGTAAAATGTAAAAATGTCCATGCTAGCTTCATTTTTGCATGCAGCCTGTGGCTCTGTGCCCAGCAGGAATGCAAGAACAGGGATTAGATTTTTTGCTACGCGATGCTGCACTGATCCAGCATAGCATGGATGTTTAATTCCTGCTGCTCACCATGGCTTTCTGCCTCAGCGAGCAGACGACTGTTTTCAGGAGGATGTGCGTCATTACACTGGTTTGAGGTCAGTCTCTCTGCTGCAGCATCTTTGCCTCTGTCAGGTGGAGTCACACAGTTCTTGTGACTAACTCAAATACTTACTGAATCCTGATGCGGCCACAGATTGACATGAAAGTTTTATCAGTGAGAATCACTGCAAATTTGATCATGTATAGAAAAAAATGCACTTAAAAAACTGTTTTGTAAGGTTATCACAATGGATTCTTAGTGCAGCAGGATGAGAATAATCTCAGATTATCTAAAATGCAAGTTTTATTATTTCAAAACAAGACGTTTTTAAAAGTAAATTAAAACACATGCATCAGGTAAAAAATTAAAAGTAATAGCTCAGATCTTTAAAGGGGGGTTCTGAGGAAAGATTGTGCACAGTTAACATCTTACCTGTTGGAGATAAGACTTAGAATAACCCCTGTTTGAAAAAAAAAAGTTTAATTCTGATAAGACTGACAAGCTTATGTCTAGTCTGAGTGAGGCTAAGCTCAAATGTGGATGTTCTTGTCTTTTAACAAACTAAGTAGTTCATGCTATTATGTCGTAACTCTTTACATTGCAATCAGTTTGTCAGAAATATTACAATATTCCAGCTGGAAGTGCTGCTGCTACTTGTGCTTACAAATAACCAAATAATTTATATAAATGACTATTTAATATGAAACTGACAGTGATATTAACATTTATAAAACAGAATTTGCATGAACCATAAACTGGAGTTGTTTAGAGGAAAATCACTTTGGTCCTGGCGCTGCTCGGACTAGCATTTAGCTCATCAGTCCAGTCAGAATTAACTCCAATTCTCCAAACCAAGGTCATTCAAAGAGTTATCTGCAACAGGTAAGATAGTGACCACCATCCATAACGTTTCTACAGTATAAACCTCAAAAGATTTTAACTGTCACCTTAATCACCAGCAAATGTATGCAAACCTTTATTTTGTTTCAGTATTCTTTAAAACGTTCACAAAAGTATCAAGCGTGGTTGGTATGTTGAACTTGACATGCGTGTTAGGTGTAGCATGTTGTTTTTTTGTTTTTGAGGGAATTACACAAGAATACCCTCACTGAACAATTCCCTATCCAACCATGAACAACTGTATGATTTGAGTCATTCTGAAACAAAACGTGCAAACACACACGTCTGGAAGTTCTAAGTGGATGTAAGGTGTTTAATGAGACATGTTAAGCCTATTTTCATAACTGAGATCTTAATGAGAGGGTTGCTATCTAACCAGAATAGTACCGGTACCCAAAAAGTATATTCCCTTAAATAAATAAAAATGTTTACACTTTTGAGCAACCACTTGCCTTCTTCACTCTGTCACAGGGTCTGATTCTTTTGAGACCCATTGAAGCTCATCATCACCTGAGCATATAGTGGACACCTTATAGCTTATAACTGATTTAATGTCTGCAAGCCAGCTACAGACAACGAGTATAGATCCACATCATTGAAGTAATGTGTAACGATTAGCTCTTCATTATTTGAGTTGGAAGTTCGGTGGATATTAGGTCCTTACTTTGCTTGTGAGTGTGCACAAATGATTAAATAACTTGAAACCAAAACATTGTGCTAAGGTTGTGCTTTTCCAGAGTTTTGAGCTCGTAGATGAATTACTAACCCAAAAATGTGCTTTAATGCAAAAAAAAAAACTGTTATGACCATTCTAATCAGCTACATTGTTATAATTAGAGCTTTTTCAGCTCAGATAGATACTTTA
>JBBPBX010002982.1:38273-48527 GCA_038048925.1 Garcialebias charrua
TATATATATTCCAAAAAAGCTAAGTCTGGTCCTCTGGACATTCAAAAAACAAAACAAAACAAAGCAAAAAAAACCTGTAGAAACGTTTCGTCTTTCGTCCGAAAGACTTCCTCAGTCTGAGAAGCTGTGTTCAGCTCAGTTTTTTGAATGTCCAGGGGACCAGACTTAGCTTTTTTGGATTTTTCTACCTGGATTATTGAGCATGCATCAGGGTACTAAAATATTTTATTATTCAATATTCTCTTTGGCTGTTCAACCTTCAGAAGTAATAAATGTGGTAATAGGTTTCAATCACCTGTGCCAAAGGGTTTCTCTGTGCTGACTGTCAGAAAAGCACATGTTCACAGTGGAAGTGTGCATTAGAGGTTTGGGACAAGCTGTGCAGCTGCTGCTCGTTCAACGCAGCATCAGCAGCTTCCTGTGGGTCAAACAAAAGAGCAGAACAAAGATGTTTCCTGAGATGATTCTGAGAAACCTGTTGGCTCACCCAATCCCTCAATCAAAACCTGCAGGAATTAATCTTCCAGTTTACACAAACCATCTGGGTTTGGATACATGTGAACATTTTGTCTCTTTCTAACTAAACCTTGGTTATTTGTTTTTCTCTTATCCACAGAAAAAGGAATATTTACATTTTAACATCCTTCTTTTTATTGTTATCTTAAATAAAACTACTTGTGAGCATACAGCAGCTTAAAAAGTCACAAAAAATGGATGTACTGATAAACATATTTTTTTTATCTTCATTGTTAAATGGCTGTCTAAAGCAATAAATGTATCTTCGTTAAAAATGTGACAAGTTTTATCCATGCCAATGGCTTCAGGTGTCATAAAGAAGTGAGTAATTGGATTCAAAGTGTAAAAGAAACTGAGCGGGAAAAATAATAATTTTTATCAAACAAAACTTTAATAGGAAAGCAAAAATTACAAGGGCAAAACCAGCACATGTGTAAGCAGCATCACGATAAGACCAAACATTGACAGAACAGTGTGTATGCGTGATTACTGCAGGAAGGACTGGTGTGCTGATGTGCAATGAGCTGAACACCAAGAGGAGCTGAGGGAAATCATGGCTGGGAAACTAGGAACTGAACAAACATGACAGTAAACACTTAATACAAATGTACATGATTCTGCCCACGTGCAGGCGGGACGCAGTGTTGCCAGATTGGACGGTTTACTGCCAATTTGGTGGTTTTCATTCTGATTTTGCTGGGAACTCTGGGAAGATTTTTGCTGGATTTTTGCATTTTGCCACATATTAGCCAATTACCTTGGCATGTACCGATGTGCGTTCATGTTCAAAAAGTAAATATACTGTAACAATATATTGACTGGGTGGATTTTTGTGTGATGTGATGGCTTTTTAACTGATGTTTGGGCTGGAAAACCTCGACTATCTGGCAACACTGGCTCAGACCTCAGGAGTAAAAACTTTAGGGGGATGAAGCAGAGGAGAAATGGAACCATGACACCTGAACACAGGAGGAGAGGAAAGAGATATACAGACACTGATGAGACATGAATTGACAACACCTGTGGTGATTAGAGACGGAGACAGGTGTGACAGGAGCTGAACATGAGGAAGAGAAAACACAGGGGAGGGCACAACAAACAGAAACCCCACAGAAATAAATGAATTAAAAAATAAAATAAACTACAAAACACAAGATACCAGCAAGTGGTATGATAATGTCCCCCCATCTCTGAGGGATTTAAATAGTGAATGTAGTTTTTGAGCAGAGTTTTTCAAATACTTCTAGACTGAACTGAACAAGGAATGCAGGTAAACCTCATCGTTTACTTTGCAAGTTTGTGGATAGTTACAAATATATATATTTTTTTGCTTCTCCCAGTGACAGATCCTGGCGAGTAGAGGGAGCAATTTTATCCACCAGACAGTGGTGGAGCCAGGGGGTGGTCAACGATGGTCTTGGCCACCACTGATTAACCTTCGGCCACCCCAAGGGCCACCACAGTCACTTGAGGAAACTTTTACGCAATATAAAAACAAAAAAACATGATTTCCTCAAATGATAGGAGTGGCAGATTTACATATATATATTTATGTACAGTACCGGTATATTTATATCTATATAGTGGTGGCCATCTTGAATTTTGATGTGATAACCCAATTTTTGATAGGATCTCTTTACTTCTAGATGCAGACACACCAGAAAGGAAGTCGGTTCCTCACTTATTTTACAATTTATCATGCTCACATCACAGACAGACATTTGTGGTAGCAGCCATCTTGGAATTTGACGTGACAACCCAGTTTTTGAAAGAAACCTTTCTAACATAGCTGTAGCCACACACCAAAGTAAAAGATGCTACCTCACTTATTCTTCAAGTTATCACGCTCACAATCTGCATAGATGGATGGATGGACAGAGGGTATTTCCAATCCACTGTTTGCTCTGCAACAGGGAACAAAATACCCACCAAAACCCACAATCAAGACATTAGGAGTCTGTAGGTATTTAACCCAGATACATACCGGTACACATATACATGCACAAACACTGGCAAATTAATATTCATCTAATCTGTTTACCTCCATCATCACCATGCACTCAAAATAGAGGTCATATTAAATGTCAGCTGTCTAGCCCAAACTTTACATCTCCTAAATGTTACTGACAAGAGGGTTACATAATGCTGGACACAAGTTTGAATATTTACAGACTGGAGGCAAATGTCTTCATTATCCCTAGTTTTTGTTTATTTTCTGGGTTAATTAAAAAAATCTGGACAATGGACATTTTTAACTGTTTATCAACATAAAAAAATCCATAAAATGACCATAAACCTACATAAAATATTTTAGTTGATGGTATTTACATGAATCTGGAGTAGTGATGGGGGAAGTTATGTAAAGGTCACGGATGCTATCACTTACTAATGTTTTAATATAGAACCATGTGTGTGAGTTAAGAGTTGTTTAGTCTGAACAAAGTGGAGCCTGCAGGAGCTTGCACACCTGATAAACTTCAAGGCCCCTAAGCTGGAAAGCAGAGTTATGCTCCTTTATGCTGTCTGTGGGCAGACCTTGGGGTCAGAGCTTGGTGTAACACCTTGTACGCCTGTTTCAATTGCTGCTCCCCTTGCAAGGATATTAAACTTGGGTTGCAAAGATCTTCTTGCATCTTGTGTGGCTTATTTATTTAATGAGTTGATGATGGGATAATTAAATTGTCAAGTAGTTTTCAATATTTGTGCAATGAGCTTTTAGATTTGTTTCTGATGAGTAAAAGTCCACTAGAAAAGATGACAGACTAAAAAACTATGATCTTTAATGACCTTCTAACCTTGATGTCTGGGTTTCTTTCATTTGAATTTTAAACAAACTATCCTGAGTTCTGTGAGGCACTTTGCATTAAACTTTGCAGTATTTGTTTGAATATTAAAGATTCATTAAATGTCAGACTTCTGACTGGTGTCTTTTTGCTTGGATTTTGCAGGATCTCCCTGCTGATGTGTAAGTTTTCTCCAGGTATTGAACTTTTTCACAGTTCAAAACCAAGCAGGTCTCATCTGTGGCCCTGGGATGTACTGGTCAGGGTATACCCTGACTTTTGCCCAATGACCGATAAAGAAAAATACCAGTCCCCCATGGCCCTGAAATGAAACAGAAGATGGATGGAAGATTGTTTTAGAATATAAGTGGTTCCACAGCTTGTCCACACACCTTCACTCTGCTGGAAGTTGGTCTTCTTTTAACTTGTGTAAAAAGTACCAAAGCTTGTTTGAACAATATTTTTCATATCAAACCTACTGTATTTGATCTTTTTTACTGGTTTGCATCCAAACAAGTGTCTCAAGTTTGACATAAAGAAGTGGAGACAGTCTTATTATCCTTCACCGCTGCAATCTTTACTCAATACGTACCCGAGTCTGTTTTTCTGTTTGTTCTTTGCTCATTAGTGCGCTCTGTTTAGTTCAGAATGTACTAACTTTTTTGTCCTATTCGTTATCGCATATTGAATGTTTTTCTTGCACTTAAAGCTTACATCACTGAATTCTTGCTGCCAAGGGTTTCATGCTTCAAGTCTATTTTTTAACCATTTACAAATCTGAGTGAACATGAGCCATAATATACATGTAGAATATACTGTAGTCACTCTTGTAAACTTTTTTTTTTTTCTTGTTTACTGTGAAATACCGGTAGTTTTTAATCAGCGGTCAATTGTGTTGTGGACTGTGTGTGATGCTTCTCTCTAATCTCAGATTACAGTATTGTGTAAAACTGGATTTGTTAGTACATTTGAAGCAGGCGAATGAGTCAGTCTGCATTAAAACACAAGTACTGTATATTCATTTTAAAAAAGCTTGCAAGAAAACTGTAATTGCCACTGTCTGCTATAGAGTCTGTTGTTTTTTTGTTTGTTTTGTTTTTAAATAAATTGTGGATTTCCTCAGAATAAAAATGACCAAGTTACTTTGACGACATGTTCTGGTTAATTTAGTCACACTCCTGTCATTGCTCCCTGGGTAAATTGTTCATTGCAGAAGCTCAAGGTACTGGCAGCAACCTGAGGCGAGTCATTACCCAACAATAAGTGCAGATACTGTGTCTCTCTTACAGAGGCCTCACTGATTTAATCAGCGTATACCTTCTGAGCCCGGCCACTGACGTCAACACATTTATTGGATTTCTATTTGGGTTTTAGTAGAGTGATATCTGTCAATGCCAGCTGTCGTCTCCTCCGGTGCGCCCTTACTTCCTGTGAAACTGAGACAAGTGCACAAGAGCTTGAGAAATAAGAAAAAGTTTTGATTGTTTAGTTTGAGCTCGTTTTATTTATTATGTATTATTTTTGTATAAGTTACAAAAGGAATTCCTCATTATGTGGACTATGTGCAATGCCTTTCTCGAATCTAAGATTATTGTGTAAAACTGGAAAACACACAAATCCTTTTGTCTTTGACATAAAGATGTATTTTAGCAAATGAACAAAAGTTAATTCTTATTGAAGACTTGGGATTCATTCTAGGAATTTTCTTATGTTGATAAATGACAGAGCTGAAGCTGTTTTGGGCAAAACTTAAAAGAATATATATATCTAATCCAGTTGGGGACTTGGGATTCATTCTAGGAATTTTCTTATGTTGATAAATGACAGAGCTGAAGCTGTTTTGGGCAAAACTTAAAAGAATATATATATCTAATCCAGGTGGGGCCTCATATTCTGTTATTGCTTGTGCTACCAGATCAGAGTCTTGGACTGCTGGAGGACAAAGTGACCACATTTCTTCCCTCTGCTGTCTAAGCCTTTAGCAGCACAACTAAGGGATACCTCAGGAAACCCAAGCCGACCTATGGGACTTATCAAAAAGTCCCATAGGTCCCAAGAAACCTATGGGATTTATCAAAAAGGAAAGACTTAATCCTAATCTTAAAGGTTCAGTATGTAATTTCTGGAACACGCTGGAATTTAGGAAAATTTTGAACAGACACGTTTCTGGTCCCTCCCCCTCAGAGCCATATATGGCTCTGTTACCCCTTGCTCTGCTGAAATTCAAATTCAAGCTCTGTTTTTATTGGCTGGTTAACGGCGGGTCACTGTGGCTTTTTAGAAATGCTTTTAGAGAAGCAAGGGGACAATAGTTTTTTCAGAGATTACTTGTCTAAAATCAGTATGTCAGGAGGTAGTGACAGAGTGAAGAAATATGTTAAAAATATATTGTTAGAAAAGTTACATACAGCTCCTTTAAAGGTGTCAGTCTCACAGGCAGAAACGTGAAGTTGGTTCCACAAGAGATGAGCCTGAGAACTGAAAGCTCTTCCTCCCATTCTTCTTTTGAAAACTATAGCACATATGTCAAACTTAAGGCCCGGGGGCCAAATGTGGCCCTGGTTAACATCTTATCTGGCCACCAAGGTGATATGTTAATGTAAAATACATTTTTCACTTGTATTTTTCAGTAATCTTTGATTATGATGCCAAAAGTGCAACAGAGAATGTCAAATGACACTGACAATGACAATGGGTATATTTTGTATGTTATCGTTTATGGGATTGTTTTGTATATATATTTTTTTTTTATGAACAAATTTTATATAAAAAAATGACACCAATCAAACTCTTTTTTGAGGAACCTGCAACCAAGAAAAGATGCTGAGTATCTAACTTGAGTTAATGTAGATTCTGAAACAGGCCTTAGTTTGGAAAACGTTTTAATTTTCGCCCTCTTTTGTAAGTGGGTTTGACACCCCTGCTCCATAGGAACCACAAGTAAACCTGCAGTCTGAGAGTGAAATGCTCTGTTAGCAACACGCGGAACAATAAGATCTGTAATAAGATTAAGATTACTTTCTGAAAGTTTGATTAAAATTTATCCAGCGGCTTATGAGATGTTTTTCTAACTATACACACACAGAGAGAGAAAAAACATTATTTCCTTTAGCGGCGGGTGAAAAGGAAGAGGTTTGAAACTTTTACTCTGCAGCTTGGGCAAAGCTTGAAAAATCTTATTTCTCTCAGAAAAAAAAAAACAAGTTGTTTTTTTCAGTAAACCTTTAATAATCTACCTGATTACCTTTATATCAGCGCATTGATGCACATCTCATTTACTCACATGCACACAATAAATGTCTAATTATGCACAGTGGGATCTGATAATAAATATAGATTACATGGTGCCAGGGCCTGTGCGTCATCACCTTCCCTGGATAGGCTGAAGACTTGTGAGGCTGCGCCCACTTGTTGTTGTGTATAGATTTGATGTTAGACAACACCTACAGTATTGCACCGTTCTAAAATAGCACCCAATATGCAGACTTACACTTTAAAAACAAACAAATGTGTGCACGGGTTAGCATTTTTTAAATTTAAGGGCATAAATGGGCTTTAACACCAGCCAACTTATTAATAACTGGTTGGTGTTTCAAGCTGAAAGAAAAAATGTAATTCAGTGACACGCAGTAATTATTGTCATTGCAGCAGAACACGACACTTTTCCCCACACGGCTCAAGTTATTCAGTATCAAACTGAGGAAGGAAATGTGCTGTTTTAGAATTATTATGGGAATTTTTATGCACTTTCATAAAGTTTTCACTGCAGTGTTTGATTTTAATCTGCACATTCTGTAACAAAGATGCTCCTATTCGACTGAGCAACTACGGCGTTGGATAAATCATCGACTGAACCTCAGCAAAACTGGATGCTAACTACCCTGATGCATGCTAACCTGATGCTAACTGTTTTGTAATTGTACAACATGTTTTAAGCTTATGCAAACATTTTGACAGTGTGTCTGGTGCAGCAAATCAGATGAAACAAACTCATTAATGAAAGGATCTGCACAACAAGTTTTTTTTTTCTTCATTTGCTGTGGTCACAACAGTAAAAACGCACCTTTTTAAATAACAGAAATTCATTCTCTAAGCTTCTCTAGGTGGTAAATATGAGACATTTTGCCGTCTTTTCTATTATCTCAATTGAAACGCATTGTTTAGAAAAATGGAGTGAACATGATGGGATGCTCTCAGTTAGTGCTTCAATCTTCAGTTACAGGAAAGGCATGTTTGAAAGCACTTACGCAAGGATGAAATCCACTTTTCTTTCTTTCTTTCTTCAGGTACAGGCTGAGTATCAATCAGAGAAAGGAAAAACACTGCTTTTATGTTGAAGCATGAAGGACGTCCTATTTTTCAGGAACTTGGGACAAGGGGTCATCTTTCATAACGTCCATAACGGCTTTCTTTAAAGTTCCTTTTGACCTGAATAATGTCTGATCTGCTCGTTCACTGTCCTGGAACATTGGCTGCGGGTTGATAAATGCTTACATACTAAATTTAGTTTTATTTGATTTTTACATGTTTGAAACATGATTGATTTGTTGTTAGACAGTTATTTCAGTATAAAGTATTGAAGTGTTTGACTGCCTTTGTCTTTCAAGAATAAAAACACTTAATGACACCACTGTTGGACAGAGAAGACACTTGTTACATCAGGGATTCTGTAAAACTGAGCATTCCAAAACAATATTTAGAGCCTGATAACCAGCTGGAATATTCCGCCTCTATGAAGTGTGTGTCTCCAGTAAGTGTTCAGTTGTCGTCCGTCTCCCCCGTTCCCCTGATATTTTTTTGTGTTGGTGTCTGAATGCAATCTGAAACACTGATTAGTCTCTGTTTGATTTATTCAGATCAGTTTTGTTGAAATGTAATAAAGATGTATAAATGTGCATATAGAAGGGTAATTTTTTTCATTCATCTTTTATTTATACAGATAACCACATTGAGCCTTGAAGACTCATTTACAAGTGAGACCTGTTTAGACAGACAAAAGAAGTAAATGACAACGTGTATAGGATTTGGAGGCAAAAAAAAATCATAGACAGGACAGAGCAAAAGCAAAGCAGAGGAGGGAGAGGAGGGGGGAAGCATCCGCCCTTGACAAAGAGCAAGTGATGAAATAAAAGGCACAGTTACCGGTAGTCTTGTAAAGCGCTTCAAGCATCAAGGTTGGATAAGAAGGCACCATAAGTCCGGTCCATTTAATCAGCACCAGCCAAGACAAAATGGCTATACAGCGACTTAGTTTTACAGATGATGTCACTAAACAGTATGAAATAGTGTCTCTTGGTGAGTACTCCCAGAATTCAGCAGGACAGCGATGCTGACATGGTTGCAGGAGTTACCCATTGCATTTTGCAAGAATAGTTGCTGAGTCGACAAGCAGTACTGTTTTTTGTTTCTTTTTCAGAGCCAGCCTTGTTGACTTCCAGAACTTGCAGTTACTGGAGAGTTTGACAAGTTAGCATAACCCATCTGATATGGCTGTACTCCTGGCTGAGAGAGACGTGGGTGAGCTAAGGCTTGCCCAAGATGCCCAAACAGACAGTAAAGGAAGACGCCTGACTTCTTCATTCCAAACGAGCTTTAGGCTGCTGCCCTGATGGTGACATTTTACAGGTATTGAACTATAATCTAATGTGGTAGTAAGTTAGAGTCATTCCCAATGCATGTCTCACACTATCACTTACAATTTTCCACAGTTTTATCCAACCAAAAAAACCATAATGATTTTGCAATTTCCAGTCATCTAAAACTCTGGCATGAAAGGCAACAAATAATATGCATTCCTTCAAATGATTTTAGTGGCATTAGTCTTTATTAAAAGCAACTCCACCACTCTCTCTAAATAATGATATTTCACTTATATCAGTTAAATATATGCAAAACCTACCATGATGATTAGCAGAGATGACATCCAGCCCAACTTCAAACACCAGTGGACTCCATGATGAAGTTTTATCTCTTTTTAAAGGTTACCTCAAATCACGGTGCCATCCCTGTCCGACACCCACTTCTACATATTAGGTTAGCCAACAGTGCTTAATGAAATTCACATTATAAACCTTTTGGACTGTGCAAGCTCAACCGGTCCACCCAATGTTTGAAGCACTTTAAATGCCACTGGGGGCAAATGAAAACACACTTTATTAAAACAGATGAAGAGTGCACATTAATAAAGGACAGAAAATGGCTTTCAGGAAAGAAATGTTCACATTAACGAGTTCAGCTGTTATGAAAGTGCTTTTAATCTGTTATGTCGAGAGTTGACTTGAGAGGCTTTTTCCATGATAATGCATGATATGGGATCTCCCTCTCAGGTGCATTTTAATCAAACAGACCGTACTGAAGCATAATTAGTCTTAGTCAGTCGGCAGGTCAGATAATGGCCAAAGCACAGAAAACACAGAGTTCAGATAAACTCATTAATTATGCAGGGGTGTAAACAAATGGAGATATTGGTACTCAGCGATGGAGCCATTTTTCACTAATCATGCATAAATTAAATTGCAAGGACACAAAAACTTTAACGCCTAATATTGTCCTCTGTTTTATGAAAATGTATCCATCCATCCATTTGTTCCAGAGTCGGGTCCAGGGGCAGCAGCCTAACCTGGAAGGCCCAGACATCTTTTTTTTTTTCCAGGAAGTTTTTGAAGTATTACCAGACCAGCTGAGAGACATACCTCTGGGTGGGTCTTCCACAGGGTTTCCTCCCTGTAGGACATGGCCAGTCACCTCCCTAAGGAGGCGTCCAGGTATCATCCTTACCAGATGCCCAAACCACCTCAACTGGTTCCTTTTGATGAGGAGGAGCAGCAGCTCTACTCAGTTCTCTCCAGGATAACTGAACATCTCACCCTATCTCTAACAGTGAACTGAAATTTATGATTACATTTTCATGTGTTTGCTACTTTTTTGGTTTTCCACGAAATTAATAGGAAAAATT
>JBBPBX010002982.1:49202-85853 GCA_038048925.1 Garcialebias charrua
AATGTGGTCTGGCGAGACGTGTTGCTCCTGTACCTGACGGTCCACAAACGCCCGGAAACACGCCACCTTCTCCTCAAAGTCCGCCGGCAGCTTTTGGCACATCGTGGTGCGTGCTCTGATGGAGAGTTAGTGGCAGCGCATGAATCGGAAGCACCACGATGGCCCCAGGGCTGGACTGGGACAAAAAATCGGCCCGGGCATTTTGAGCAGAGTGGCCCACCAGGTATTGATGGAAAGAGAATGACGCTCGTGAATGGAAACAAATTTCTTGTGACAGTGCTTGCAAACTGTAATGAAAAGATTCATTCATTCAACCTTTATTTATACAGGCTATCCTCGTTGAGCCACGGGGACTCATTTACAAGAGGGACCTGTTTCACTCACACCTAGGGTCAATTTTAGAGTTACCAATCAACCTAACATGCATGTTTTTGGACTGTGGGAGGAAACCGGAGCACCCGGAGAAAACCCACGCATGCACGGAGAGAACATGCAAACTCCACCCAGAAAGGCCCCCGGACCGGGATTTGAACCTTGGACCTTCTCGCTGAGAGGCAGCAGCTCTACCAGTTGCGTCACCGTGCTGCCCAAGTCAGTAATTCTATGATGACCCATGTTATCATGGCACTCTGTCAGAATGATTATAGTCAGAGCAAGATGTGCTAACAGCAATCACTCTTAGATATTGCTTGTATTTATGTCTGTTTTCCCTTGACCCAACAAGGTGCTTAGAATAAAATCATAGTTTATTAAGATGACATAATGGTGTTTGTTAAACAGTATTTATAGGAAACCATACCATACCATGCCTCAAAAAGGAGGAACCATCAGAGAGCCTGATGGCTCTGTATTGTAACAACAGGAACACAGAAATTAAAAATCTCAAACAACCATTCTATAAAGAAACTTTATTTTTCCATCAGCCATATATTCCTGTTTTGTGTTAAGATAACATAACAAACATTGTCTTGTTGGTGTATATGTACTTGTCTAATGAACTTAAACTTACTACACCATCCTCCCAGTCATGTTAAAGCCTGAAACCAAAAGGCTGCTTGGTCTAGTTAACCTCCTGAACAATGTACATTGTATAATAAGGATCCTGGAAATTTGGACAGGCAGGAATAGAGGGAGACAGTAAGACATTACTTTTTACCAATATTAAAATGTATAAAAATTGTACAAAGTTTGTGACTGAGTAATATTTTCACAGACTATATACTCATTACATCAATAAAATGTCACCTTAGACCTCTTCAGCAGCAACAGTCAGTGTAGCAACTCAGAATATTTCGTCAAACATGGAAACCTTTAAGAAGTGAAAGGAGACAGAGAAAAAAGTTAGGAAAAAAAGGACATTTTATGGACATGCTCAAATATTCACAGTACTGGCATCTTTACAAAAATATTTGAATCGTGTAGTCTATGCAGTACTTACTTATTTGAACCCACGTCAAGGTTCCAAAAATGAGTGGCGATCTCCTATAAGAGACAGTGAGAGGTTAAGACTGGAAGAAAAACAGCTTATATATAGCTCAGTTTATACACAATACCTCATTCTCATATATTCCACCTAGTGTCTTATGCATTAAGATATGAACATGCATTAATTCTAATTAATTATTTAATCTATTCTTATCTAGTGCATTATATTGAGTGTTTTGATAACTTTATTTTACCTCATCAGGCTACAAAAGCAGCTTTCTTAACAGCTCACTTTTCTCAGCTACTCGGTCAATTACTATGTCGACATCCAATGACATGAGAATGTCCTTTTCAGTGGCCATCAGCATAAACATCTCCAGCTTGTTTGCGGACAGGCTGCTTCGGAGTTTGCTTTTAATGAACTTGAGTGTTGAGAATGTTCTTTCACAGGCCACCTGAGTCAGGGAGAGGGTCAGCAGATACTTGTATGCGAGCCCAAGGAGACGATAGGCATCTGATAACATGTTGAACCGCCTGAGAATTTGATAGCAACACAGAGGACAGTTTTTGCAAGAATCACAGCTTTTAGTCACAATTTCACATTCTTCTCCTTCTGCTGATCCACCCTCTGCTGTTCTGGACTTGTATTCATCCACATGGGATGTCTTAAGCCTGTCCCACTGTCCAGCAAAAACTTTCAGTTCTGACTGAAGATTGATTACTGTAGCCCTGCTGTCAAATTTGAGGAGACATGTGCTGATGTTTTGAAGTGCATTACTAGGAAGAGACATAGTTCTGATCTGATCAAACTTCCTGGGGTCCAGCCATGCCAAATCAGCAAGGAGAGGGCCATGTGCAACAAATCGTCTGTGGATTGCCTCAATAACTGTGTCCAGGATGGGATTGTGCACTTTCACCTCATATACTTTCTCAGCATTGATATGTATCTCATCCTCAGGCATCTCTCCAGCCCTGCATTTTCTCTTCTTGGCTCTCTTCTCAGGTAGTGCAGCCTCCACTTCCATGTCAATGTTGTCCACCCTCTCCTCCAGTTTCTCATTTGTCCATTTCACAAATGTGTCTGCAGCTGCCTTTACAGCTGCAAAGTCTCTGGCGATGCTTTTGAGGCTCTCTTGCGTGGCAGTCACCATATGATGGGCAGAGAGGATGTCCATACCCTTTGACTGGAGGTACTTGGACAGGGGAGTTGTTTGCTCAAACACTCTAAGGAAAATCTGTGCTGTTAACACAGTTTCGTGTTTCAAGAGACACTCTTTAAAGCCTCGTGCTTTGGCACGAACAGCTGGCTTTTCCTTTTCTCTTTTTTCAATGGCATCCAGTGTGAGCACTGCATCAATGAAGAGGCCATCCTCTGGTTTTCCGAAATGTCCAAATATTTTTTGAAGAGCATCATGCTTGGCCCACCACCGTGTCTCTCCAATTGGACTGAGGCGCCTGTGTCTTGTCTCCTCATGGGTTTGTTTTTCCCACAGATTAACCCTCTGATAGGACTCCTTGATGAACACAGCTATGTCATTAAGAAGACTGAAGACAGATCCACTTTCAATGACACTTTGTGTTGTGCTAGCTAGCACAAGATTAAGTACATGTGCATAGCACCACACATGCACATGAGTTGGAGACTGAGAGGTCATCAGAGCTGAAAAACCTTTGTACTGACCCTGCATATTTGAAGCCCCATCTGTTGCATTCCCGATGCACATGGCCTTGTCCAGATTCAGATGCTCTAAAACTTCTGAGAGCAAGTCCACAAAGAACTGCCCTGTGGAGGCTTCGCACCTCACCATGGCAACAAGCCTCTCCTGCACAGCCTCTGTGACATACCTAAGGATTACTGAACACTGATCATAACCTGTTATGTCCTGAGTTGTGTCTAGCTGAACAGAAAGCATTACAGCTTTCTGGACATCACTAGAGATGCTCTCTTGAATGAAGTGCCCAAGTGCATCAATCACAGAGTTAACTGTTGTTTTGGAGAGTAGGGTGATAAGAGACCCTCTACCTCTTGATGGACTGATGCAAACTCCTGCTTTTCTCCACACAGTCATTCAAATGTTCTTTAAGGCACACATCATATTTTCCTAATAAAACAATCAGTTCCAAAAAGTTACCATGATCGATAGTGTTATCATACAAAGTGTATGCATCCTCATTCTTGACCTGCCTATAGCTCAGCCCCCTCTTCCCAAGTACTTTGACCACATCCACTACTCGCTCCAAAACTTGACGCCTCTTTTTTATTTGTTCCCTATGGGATGACATTTGACTGCCAGCAAACAAGCTGCTGATGTTGCTTTTTGAGCACCTTAAGAAAAAAGCTTCAGCACAGGTCTGGTGTGCAGTGCTCTTTTCATGCTCCTCTGTGCGCAGATGTACATGTCTCCAATCACTCATGCCTGTAATGAAGGCACTGGTATCAGTCCTCCTTCCAAATGCCAGACACACAAAGCAGAACAATAAATGGCGTTCTTTGCAATAGGTGAGCCACTTCCTCCTAATACCATCTTTACAGGTGAACACCCTTGTCACGACTGCACTGCTGGTGTTCTGCTGTGGGTGGTGATCTAAGAATGCCTGTAATATGGCAGGCTCAGGGCGAGCAAAGTAGTCTATGCCCTGACTCTCTGTCTCCTGCTCTTCCATCTCTCTCCATTGTTCTTCAATCTCTCTGTCCTGATCTTCCATCTCTCTCACGTCTGTCTCCTCTCTCTCACACTGCTTCACTGGGGAAAGTGGATCAACCTGGTGTAACATATCAAAATTGACACAATTTGTTGAGGTTTTGAAGAGTTCAGATAACAAGGAAACAAAAAGCTGCATTACTATAACCTTCAATATAATGGCCAAATTACTGTTCAGTAAAAAGCAAACATAAACCAGGTGAAAAAATAATGTAACAAATGCAATCTATTTATCTTTACTGTTTTCAAGTACAATACGGTGGTGCCATACGATAATTAATCATCATGCCTTATCATAGTTACAAACTCAAGGTTCAGGAATTAGCAATAGCCCATGAGAACATTTTACCAAAAAGTATTTTAAATTAGGTCTGCAATTAACAATTATTATAATTTATTAGTCGTTTGATTATTGTTTGCAAAAACATTTAATTTTGACCTCTTCATTTCAAAATAAAAAAAATTGGACTGACAGAGCAAATTGCACAAAAACAGGTTGCTGTTTGAAAATTCTGTTACATAATATTAATTTGTAATGACTAAGTAAGTAAATATTTGTCTTAGCCTCAGTAAAAAAAGGAATTAACATAAAAATATACAAAAATGTGTGCTATCTTGAAAGTCTCTTCATGTTTTCTCTCCATGAGCTTTGTGAAATGTGTCTTTGAGGGAAGAGCGTAACCTGAAATAAAAATATGAACTATTATAGTGAAGTCGTTATCTTTGACAATGGACACTCGTGTCGGTGACGATCATGTTAAGAAGACTTTCAGTCAAGACAGCTGCTAATTACAAGAATTCAATAAATGCCTTGTTTTATTTGCAGTATTAGGTTAAGAGAAGTGTCTTAACTCAGACATTGTCAGTAAGTTAAAACTTCAAGCTTAATCAATAAATTTATACCAACATAAATCGCCTGACACAACAAATCCATGATGAAATTTGTTGCCAAGATTTTTAATAATCTTTATTGATTTTATTGATTAGTCATTGCAGCCCTATTTTAAATTGAATGGTAACATGCCCAAATGAAAAAATAAAGGTAATTACAAGAGGCCTTTCCAGAACTTTGATGCTCGGGCCCAGTTCATTTCCAGAAGAGGTTGCTGTTAGGATAAAAAGATATATATATATATATATATATATATATATATATATATATATATATATATATATATATATATATATATATATATATATATATATATATATATATATATATATATATATATTAGGGATGTGCCGATCAGGTTTTTTGAAACCGATACCGATACCGATCACCTATGTGTGACGATCACCGATACCGATCACAATTACCGATTGCCTATATGTGAGCCGATCACATAAACCGATCACCGATCAGATGGATTGCCTGTAACTTATGAGTGCTGCTTCTGGCTACAAGATCTGAAAAGTTTTCAGATCTTGTAGCCAGAAGCAGCACTCATGTTCTTTTCAGAACCATAAAATCACCATAATTCAGACAAAAACATATTTTTACTCATTTATTTCAGAGAACAAAGTAAATAAAAGTAATTATCAACTGCATTATCAAAGAAAAATGTTTACCTTACTAACTTTTAATAAAAAAAAGAAGTTTTTTTTATTGTTTTTTTAAACACATCTATTACTTCATATAAAAAACTAAAATACCCCATTTGCTACTTAAAGCTGCATTGTTGGCTGTTTTTACAAATGGCTTTATAAATACGTAAAGTATCATTATTATTATTATTTTTTTAATAATTTCGTGCTTTTTTGAACAACTTCCTGCGGGAACCAGGAACCGGAGTTGGTGGCGGTAATGCACCACATGTTGTTTGCCAACCGCCATTAAAAACCAAGTAGAAGAAGAAGAAGAACCAGGAAATACCGCCTCCGCCATTTTACATTCATTAGTTCCACACTCGGCAGTCGGCTTTTGGAGGACTGTTTCTCCCATAAGAGGATGCCTCATACGGATAAATTAACTGGAAAAACTCCCTGATCTCTGTGAATGTCTCAGGACTGGAGCAGCAGCCGCGATCGCTCCGCCGAGCGCTCCCACAGCGCCGCGCGAGACCAGCAGCTCATAGTATGAGCTAAGGCTAACATGCTAAACCGGACCCCAGAGCTGCAGATTCGACAGCCGGCTTTGTGCGATCAGAGGTTCCTGGAGCTCGCCTCGATGTCGGACTGGAAACATAGTCACGCCCGCATGCCTCAATGACTATCGCCCAGTAGCACTCACCCCCATCCTGATGAAGTGCTTTGAACGGCTAGTCATGAAAAGCATCACATCTGTCCTCCCTGACTCCCTGGATCCCTTCCAATTTGCATACCGACCTAATCGCTCAACCGACGATGCCATCTCCTCTGCCCTTCACACAGCTCTCACACATCTGGACACGAAGGACTCCTATGTTAGAATGTTGTTCATCGACTTCAGCTCGGCATTTAACACCATCATCCCCCAACAGCTCATCCTTAAACTGGACAGTCTGGGGCTGAACACCTCAATGTGTAACTGGCTGCTAGACTTCCTGACCGGGAGACCACAGACAGTGCGGGTCGGGAGTAACACATCTAGCACCATCACATTGAACACAGGGGCCCCACAAGGATGTGTGCTGAGCCCCCTTCTATTCACCCTGCTAACACACGACTGCACACCATCGTACAGCTCCAACCACTTCATCAAGTTTGCGGACGACACAACAGTGGTGGGTCTCATCAGCAACAACGATGAGACGGACTACAGGAACGAGGTGAGCCGCCTGGCCTTGTGGTGCGGACACAACAATCTCACTCTCAACGTGGAGAAGACAAAGGAGATTGTTGTGGACTTCAGGAAGAGGGATGCCCAACATGCCCCTCTGACCATCAACAGCACCGCAGTGGAGAGAGTAGACAGCACCAAGTTCCTGGGAGTGCACGTCTCAAAGGACCTGTCCTGGAGCAGGAACACTGCAGCACTGGCAAAGAAGGCTCACCAGCGTCTCTACTTTCTCCGCAAGCTGAAAAGGGCTGGAGCTTCAACCCCCATCATGAGCACCTTCTACAGAGGTGCCATAGAAAGTGTCCTGACCAGCTGCATCACTGTGTGGTTTGGTGCATGTACTGCATCCTGCCGCAAGAGCCTCCAGCGCATTGTGAGAGCAGCTGAGAAGATCGTGGGCACCTCCTTGCCCTCACTGCAGGACTTACACAGCAAACGCCTCACTCGGAAAGCCCACTGCATGGCAGGTGATCCCACACACCCACTACACAGCTGCTTCAGACTGCTGCCATCAGGAAGGAGACTGAGGAGTCTCCAGGCTCGAACCAGCAGACTGAGAGACAGCTCTGTTCATCAGGCAGTCAGGATGCTAAACACTCTGCCTGCTCTGCCCCCCCTCCCATTTGAACTGCCTTAACACTAAAACTTTCTCACACATTACCACACAACACAAAGATTTTAACACTGGACTCTGTGTCATCAAACGGGTTATTCACTAAACTCTCGGTCATGTGCTCATACAGTTTGCACTACTTCTCATACTTGCACTAATGTTTGTATTACATCACTGCCTATAATCATAATACTGTTTACATTCTCTGTTTACATTTATTAATACTGTTTACTTTTATTACTACTGCTTACATGTAATTACTACTGTTTACATTTTCACTACTCTAATATCTACACCACTGCTGATACATATACAGTGTGCTCTGAACGGTCTTATTTAGGGATGCCCAATGTGCCTTACTGCATATGCCACTTTTTGCCTCTATAACGACATCAACTACTACCTCATACATATACTGTGTACATTAACTCATACGCTGCTTTGCCACTTTGCAAATGTCAATACTAGAAACCTTTAGTTTATTTTAGTTATACTTTTTATACTCTTTTTTTATACTAGTATGCAAAAAACTCAGGACAGTATTATGTTCATTAAATGTTTAATGTTTTAGCTTTAGAGTTGGTGTAAATTTTATGTTCATTGAATGTTTAATGTTTTAGTTTTAGAGTTGGTGTAAATTTTCATACTCTTATACCACTATGCAAAAACTCAGGACAGTGTTAGTTTTACTATTTTATGCTTATGTCTATTATTATATGTTCAGTGTTTCAATGTTTAGATGTTTACTGTTGCACCGAGGGACTGAGAGAAACGCAATTTCGGTCCTGTGTATGTCCTGTACAGTACATATTGCAGATCTGACAATAAAGTTGACTTTGACTTTTGACTTTGAGAAGATATCGGGGGACACCCAGCTAACTTGGAATAACAAAGCCGACAGCCTTTTTGAAGCCGCAGCTAAACTGGACTGCCCGTAACTGCGCTGGACTCGGTGGGGCTACTCGGTGGGGCTACATGCTAACAGGTGTTGCTAATGGCGGCGCTGGCAGACGGCTTTTGGTAAGTTATTAAAACGTATTAAAACATTTTAATGACGAATTAGGTTTGTTGTGTTGAAGGACTTCGTTGAAATTCCTCCACGAGGTACTTTTTCGTCGCACGTTTTGCAGTTAGCAAACTTCGCATCACAGGCTCTGTGATCGGTAATTGAAGGCAAAAGCCGATCACATCCGCTTTAATGATTATCGGTGCCGATTGATCGGTTACCGATCGATCGGCACATCCCTAATATATATATATATATATATATATATATATATATATATATATATATATATATATATATATATATATATGTATATATATATATATATATATATATATATATATATATATATATATATATATATATATATATATATATATATATATATATATATATATATATATATATATATATATATATTAGTGCTGGGAGGAGATTAAAATTTTTAATCTGATTAATCACACTCTGGAGAATGTGATTAATCAGATTAATCAGATTAATCTCAATGCGTACCGGTAACTTTGTATGCTTGAAATGTAAATATGACGGTTTTCAATAAAATGTGGAAGAAAACGTTTTATTGTGTCAAACCAGTTTTTTCATTCATCATTTCACCAGTTTTTTGCAAGGTTTAAAGAAGTAGTAATGTTAGTAGTAAGTAGTTGTTGTTTCAAACAAAATGTTGAATGTTGTTTCAAACAAAACAAAACATATTTATAATCACTTTATCATAACGTACCCCACCTTCAACCAGTCACTTAGGCAAACTAACTTCTTCACATTTTTAAATGACAGAGCTTAACATTTTTTTTCAGCATTTCAAATTAACCTAAAGTCCACTTGTGCACAAGGTGCAACAGAGTTAAATGTCAATAAAACAAGTAATAAAACAACATACCTTTAACCAGTCCAGATTCAAGTTCTGCTTTCGTTTTGTTGAGATCGTTTGTAAATGCAGTCTTGAAGCGGACTACATAAGCTGGATCAACATCTGACACCTCCATTGTAAGCAGAAGATTGCAGAGCGCAGGTAGCACAGCAGAGCAAGCTACATACTTTTCCCCACCTAGGAGCTGTGTGACATACCTGCAGAGCAGACATACAAGAACACACCACAGTTAAATTACTGAATACTATTAAATTATTAGTATTCATTTAATAGTATCAGTTGCATGATTATTGTTAATAGTATTAATAATAATCATGCAACTGATATTACATTTTTATTATAGCCCGTGAACATGTCTATATAGTAGGATTAATCTATTATCATTTGTGTTAGATTCATTATTAAAATGTAATGTAAAATGTTCTGTTTTTAAAACGCCCAAACTAAAAGAGTGTAGCTGCCATTCCTTATCTATTAGGTGTGCAGTAACACCGAGGTAATTGTTATTACTCACTAGGGCTGCAACTAACGATTATTTCAATAATCGATTAATCGGCCGATTATTTTTTCGATTCATCGATGAATCGGCAAAAAAAAAAAAAAAAGGAAACAAGTTTTAATTATCACCTCTTTATTCCAAAATTTGACTGACATATCAAATCGCACAAAAAACAGGTTGCTACTTGACTATTCTGTTAGTAAAATATTGAATAATTAAAAAATAAAGTTAGTCAGCTTCAATAAAAAATAAATGTACACAAACATATATACAAATGTATTATTTATACCTGCACAAAATGTAGCTACTTTGTAAAATGTGTTTTTGAGGGACAAGTGTAACCTGGATTAAAGGTGTGGATTGTTTTAACCTGGATGGGGCAGCTGTGGCTGAGTTGTTAGAGCAGTCGTCCTCCAATGCAAGAGTTGGGGCTTGGAATCCACCAGCAGTCACATGCCTAAGTGTCCATGGGCAAGACACTGAACCCCATGTTTGTGCCCCATTGGTGTATGAATGTGAGCTAAAGCTCGGATTTGTCTCTTTAGAATGATTTGTTCTTTGTAATCTAGTAGAGTGCTGTATGAATGGGTAAATGAGGACATGTAGTGCTTTACACTACTACAGTATAAACAATGTAAAGCACTTTGAGTATCAATTAGATAGAAAGGTGCTATATAAGTACAGTACAGTCCATTTACCATTACAAGTGTGGATCATTGTAACCTGGGTTAAAAGTGAAGTCTTCGTCTTCAACCATCGACAGAGGCCTCATGTCAGTGACGTTCATGTAAGGATCTTTCAGTCTCTGCTGCTTGCTGTGGTGTGCATGATGTCTGTCCATCATGAAGGCTGTCATTGTTGTTTTCTGGAATGAGAGAGAGTTTATATGTATTATATCATAATTTACAGTAACTCAAGAAATGCCTTGTTTCACTTGGTTAAACACACAAGCACACACACACACACACACACACACACACACACACAAATATAAAATACTAATTACACACACTTGAGTAGATGAATAAATTACTGTAATTCCTGTTTAAATGCAATTCATCCTTCCATACAATGCAGTGACTTCAGACTTTGCCAGCAAATTAAAAGTTGAAGCTAAATCATTAAATTATCACCATCTTTGTGTTAGATTTATTTATAAAACACATTTAAACACTGCTTGTTTCGTTACATTAAAAATAAAAACACACACATTCTCTGTCACAGCTAAGAAACAAGCAGCTTCAGCTGCCAGAGACACTGATATCACGTTTTCTCTCTTTGAAACAGAACAAATATGTTTTGACTTGTACCTGCTGATCTTCCTTCATTCACACGGTGGTGAAGCCCGTCATGTTTACATTTCATCTGCGTGGTTATCTCGTGTCGCGTCGTCACTTTTTAAAGCTTTTTTTATCTTTGTGAAGCGTCAGGTGCTCCCACACGTTGTAGGACTTATTTACAGTTTTCTCTGCGTCGCGTCGGTCATTTGTAAAATAGACTTTGAAAACAGTCTCTGCTGTTTCCTCCTCCCTCCTCGCTCAGTTCAGAAGCCACACACACGCGCAGGCGCAGCACGCTGACGCTGCAGTTTTTTTTTTTTTTTTCAAACTTTATTCAGTCAGGCTCAGCCAGCTTTGACAAAGCTTTACCGGTGAACAAAACAGCTCCGCGGCGCCGTGAAAGATGCATAATCGCGCGACACAACGAATCGATGATGAAATTCGTTGCCAACACTTTTAAAAATCGATTTTTATCGATTTTATCGATTCGTTGTTTCAGCCCTATTACTCACGGAGGTCCAGTGGTCTCCAGTTAGAGCAATATATTCAGCATTCTCCAGCTGCAGTGCTTTAGAAGTCTTCGTGGTGTCATACAGTTCATGTATTATTTTAACAATAGTCCTCCGGAAAGGCAACGTTACTGTCGGGTCTCCTGTGTAGACGCGAAGCATAAGAAGCTCCCGGTCTTCAACTATGTTAAGTGGTCTACAGTCTTGGGCTATCCATTTAGCGGTAGCATAACTTGCTTTCTCTGCTGTCGTTTTGTTCACTTTTGGACGGCTAAACTCCGCCATCGTTGTCTGCCGAGCACACTTTGATGTAGTTGGATCCTCCGAACTAGCATTCTTGCTAACGGAAGTAGCATTCTTGCTAACGTCGGCGAAAACATGCTTCGCCCGAAGATGGTATTTTAGGCTGGTTGTGCTTCGGTGAAAAGAAAATTCATCGCTGCAATAGGTACATACCACCTTGGTTTTATCCACGCTCCCATCGGGGTTTTTTTTTAAAGTAAATTTGCCACCAACCACACTTTTTGGACTATCCACGTTCATCTTTTAAATCACGTTTGTTTTGTTTTTGAAGCTTTGAAGCTCATTTGCGCACGCGCATATCAGTTACGCAGGAGGCGAGCTGCTCTCTTCTTCTGCTGGCGGTTGGCAAACGACTTTAAGCGCATTACTGCCCCCACTAGACTGAAAGCGGGATTAATCTTCATTTTTATAATATTAACTGATTAATCATTTTACATTAATCTCATGAGTTAACGCGTTAACTATCCCACCATTAATATATATATATATATATATAATATATATATATATATATATATAAGATATTTATGTATAAAGACAAATACAATAAATTAGTGGTTTTAAACTTCATGCAACTTTTATGTTAATGAGCAGCATCACATTCCCTGGCAAATACTAATTTGATCTAATCTAAATTATATCTGCAAGTGTGGTTTTACGTCAACATTTTTGCTATGTTGAGCGTTAGCTGTTTCTTAGTAAAAAAGGCTACATCATAGTGCACATATATAAATTAATAAACAGAAGAAATATGTAACTACTACTTCATCAGACTGAAGAAGTCTCTTGGAGGAGAGACGGAACGTTTCACTAAAGAAGAACCCGTCCAGAGGACTTAATTATTTTTTTCTTTTTTGATGTAACTACATAACTAATAAAGACAATATTTAAATTAAATAAAGTTACTCAATCACTAAGATCACTATCACTAGCTACTACAGCATAGAAACTAAATTTTTAAACAGTCTACATGTGTGAAAAATTAGCAAGCAGAAAAACCACCAAAACTTGATTCATATCTGATTAGGGTGACCAGATCCCAAAAACTCTAGTGTGGGACAAAAAAAAGATGTTAAGTTACGTTAAGTTACACAAGATCATTCTCAAATATTTTTTACTGCTTCATATTGTGTTTTGCTTCAGGAAGAACAGAAAGAAAACATGTTTTTCTGAGAATCTACTTTTACTGACCTAACCCATTTCCCAGTCTTTGTTTTGCTGTATGCAAAGCATTGTCGTTTTTTTATTTATTATAAGCATACGAATAAATCAAATACATTTTCTTGTGCTGTGTTTATTTATTTTTCGTCATAGTGTAGGCGGCGGCGAGCAGGACCCGGTGCTGCACATTCTCTGCCTTATTCGCCTTCTCTCAGACTCCCACCCAGCCCAGAAGACAGACAGAGAGACAAAATAAGGCATTATTCAACGGGTGCAAATTGCAACCATTAAATAATGTCTGTTGTTTTCTCCCCTTTTTTGGCATTTTGTAATTTGACCAGTGTCAAATGTGTGAGTTTTACAGCGGGACGCGGGCGCCGGGAGATATAGGCTAGGCTAGGCCTAAGTAAAAAAAAAAAAAAAAAAGCGAGAGAGAGAAACGGACAGTCCTGTAATGGGGGCATCTGGTCACCCTGTATTAGACTCAGAGTCATGTGTATTTCATCACTTCTTACCTGAAGTTGAGTATTTCCCACGCTCGCATCGGCATCTGCGGCTGCCGCGGGTCTCCCGCTCTCCTGTCGCCATTTCTCGGCCTCATCCACCTGCAGACCTCCGCTGTCGGCACCTGTGGCTGCTGCTGCTGAGGTGGCCGCTCCACAGCCACCAGCAAACATCTGGGTTATTTTTATACATTTTGCAGCATCTGCCTGAAGGGCTTGTCTCTTTTTAATCCTATTTTTTTCGGCGCCTCCTTTTCGCTTTTTGCTGCTCTCCATGTCGTCTTCTCCTCTCTGTGTATGACTGATTGATTGGTCTAAAGGGGAGGGGCTGGTCGGGCCGCCAAAGAGTGCTGAGAGATTTCATTGGATTAGCTCGATGTCGTTCAAGAAAATCAACCAATCGGCCGTCGCAATTGACAAAAAAATAGCTATAATTTATTTTTTTGGTTCATGACAGGACCGCCCGGGTGGCCCAATAATCACCGACGGCCCAGCGGGCATTTGCCCGGTATGCCCGATGGCCAGTCCAGCACTGGATGGCCCCCAAACAAACTCTGCTATGTCCGTTACCTTAGCGACGGACAATGCGTGCAGCCGTAGCTGCACAGTGGACAGCCATCTGCCCGACGCATACTCCTCCAACACCCACGTCTTCACCCGTTCCTCCAGCTCTGGCCACCGGGCCTTACACCCGTGGTTTGCCCTCTTTGACCGCTTCATGGCGGTGAGCGAGCCCTCCGCCTTCCTCCAGTCACAGACAAGCTTCTCACTTACGTCGAAATGACGGTGGGTTGCACGGTTCCCGTGTTCTACAGCATATTTTTTTACCTGCAGCTTAAAATCTGCAGAATACGACTTTCTCTTAGGCAGCATTTTCAGCAAGAGAGAGAACAAAGAAAGTTCTCTCTCTTGCTGTTGTTCGCTGTTGATGTTGTCTTCTCTGTTCTCCTACTCACACTCACATATTTGGCGCGGGGTGATGGGATTTTGACAGCTCTGAATACACAAATAATAGGAAATGCCTACAGGTACGCCGGTACCGTCAACAGTCTAGAGGGCCCTTTAGCGTCAATAGCGGCCGAAACTGGTACTGCCTGCACCCCTAGCGGCCGAAAGTGGTACTACCTGCTCCCCTAGCGGCCAAAAGTGGTACTGCCTGCAGCCGAAAGTGGTACTGTATGCGTCCCTAGCGGCCGAAAGTGGTACTGCACCATTTTTTGCCAAAATGAAAAACGGTCATATCTCAGCCAAAAATTGGTCTAAAAATATGGGGAAAAATCCATAAATATGTCGCTTCGCCCTATAAGTTGGAGGGCATTCAAATTAGGCAAAAAGGTTTGACTTATACACGGGAATATACAGTATTTATTACTGTATTGTAAAACAAACCTCTAAATATGCATCATTCACCACCAAAAGTTTACACTATAATTTGTTATAAATAAGCAAAATCAGTTGTTTTTATTGATAACAATTACAAGTTGTTAGTTTACTTTCAGACATTGACGAGTACAATTGAGGCAGATTGTCTCACAATGGCTATGGATGGATAAAAATTCAAACTTAGTTCATGTGAACACTACATGCTCTCGTCAATATTTAATTTATTTTTGTGCATTACTGATAAAACAGCTTGACAAATCTCAGGAAAAATCATGTAATATTGGATCATTTTCCTCGATAAATGACCAAGTATAATATTTTGTCTCATTTGTTTAACTGGGTTCTCTTTATCTACTTTTAGGACTTGTGTGAAAATCTGATGATGTTTTAGGTCATTTTTATGCAGAAATTTATAAAGTTTTAAAGGCTTCACAAACTTTCAAGCATCACTGTGTGTGAATTTAAAGTTATAATTGTGCCTGATGTTCACGTTTTCTGTGGTCCCTGCAGATGTTCAGCAGATGGTTCTGATTAAAGAAGCTCCTGAAGTACAGATGCTTGGGGTGGATCAACAGGATCCAGAGACCCTCAACATAAAGGAGGAAGATGAGGAACTGTGGACCAGTCAAGAGGGAGAGCAGTTTTGTGTGAAAACAGAGACTGATGACCCCGGGTTTGCATTCACTGCTGTTCCTTTGAAGAGTGAGGAAGATGAAGAGAAACGTCTATTTTTACAGCTTCATCAGCACCAAGTAAAAGAGGAAGATCTTCCAACCAGCAGTTCAGCTGACCAGATGAAAGCATCAACTGGTGGAGAGGACTGTGGAGGAGCAGAGACTACCAGGAACCCAGATCTAAATACTTATGGAGATGATTGCAGCTCTTCAGAGACTGAAGTCAGTGAGGATGATGAAGGTGATGATGTGAATGACTCTGACTCTCAGCTAAAAGACTCTGGGTCAGAACCTGAAGACGGTGACAAAGACAGGAAGAAGAGCAGAGCTCCTGAGTCAGGCGTAAACACTGTCAACAAATCTTGCAGCTTCACTGAGCACGGGAAAAATTTCACAAGACAAGTCAGTCAATGATGTCTTCAAGTTGTTTGGTTGTCAAGGAATGTGTTGAAGTGAAGAAAACTGGAGGCTCAGTCGAGAAAACACAGTCAAGACAGACCTCATTTAGTTGTAAAGAATGTGGAAAAAGATTTAACAGAAAGGGTGGTCTAAACAGACACATGATAGTTCACACAGGACAGAAAGCATTTGCTTGTGATCTTTGTGGACAAAGGTTTGGACGGAAGTCAACTTTAAACACACACATGATAGTTCACACAGGACAGAAAGCATTTGCTTGTGATCTTTGTGGACAAAGGTTTGGACAGAAGTCAACTTTAAACACACATGATAGTTCACACAGGACAGAAAGCATTTGCTTGTGATCTTTGTGGACAAAGGTTTGGACAGAAGTCAACTTTAAACACACACATGATAGTTCACACAGGACAGAAAGCATTTGCTTGTGATCTTTGTGGACAAAGGTTTGGACAGAAGTCAATTTAAACACACACATGATAGTTCACACAGGACAGAAAGCATTTGCTTGTGATCTTTGTGGACAAAGGTTTGGACAGAAGTCAACTTTAAACACACACATGATAGTTCACACAGGACAGAAAGCATTTGCTTGTGATCTTTGTGGACAAAGGTTTGGACAGAAGTCAACTTTAAACACACACATGATAGTTCACACAGGACAGAAAGCATTTGCTTGTGATCTTTGTGGACAAAGGTTTGGACAGAAGTCAATTTAAACACACACATGATAGTTCACACAGGACAGAAAGCATTTGCTTGTGATCTTTGTGGACAAAGGTTTGGACAGAAGTCAACTTTAAACACACACATGATAGTTCACACAGGACAGAAAGCATTTGTTTGTGATCTTTGTGGACAAAGGTTTGGACAGAAGTCAATTTAAACAAACACATGATAGTTCACACAGGACAGAAAGCATTTGTTTGTGATCTTTGTGGACAAAGGTTTGGACAGAAGTCAAATTTAAACAAACACATGATAGTTCACACAGGACAGAAAGCATTTGTTTGTGATCTTTGTGGACAAAGGTTTGGACAGAAGTCAACTTTAAACAAACACATGATAGTTCACACAGGACAGAAAGCATTTGTTTGTGATCTTTGTGGACAAAGGTTTGGACAGAAGTCAAATTTAAACAAACACATGATAGTTCACACAGGACAGAAAGCATTTGCTTGTGATCTTTGTGGACAAAGGTTTGGACAGAAGTCAACTTTAAACAAACACATGATAGTTCACACAGGACAGAAAGCATTTGTTTGTGATCTTTGTGGACAAAGGTTTGGACGGAAGTCAACTTTAAACACACACATGATAGTTCACACAGGACAGAAAGCATTTGTTTGTGATCTTTGTGGACAAAGGTTTAGACATAAGTCAAATTTAAACACACACATGATAGTTCACACAGGACAGAAAGCATTTGTTTGTGATTTTTGTGGAAAAAGGTTTGGACGTAAGTCATCTTTAAACAAACACATGGGGATCCATATCATAGAAAAGTAGTTTAACTGAATAATAGCCTGTGTTTTGTCTCTTTTTAATCTCATATAAAATAACGCATTCCTTTCAGTAATGTTTTTTTCTTTGTACCTTTTTTACCAAACGTTAGATTTTTATATTTGACCACTAGGTGGTGCTTTGATTTTTAATATGAGAGCTTCTGTAAAAATCTAGTTCAACTTACATCAGAAGAGGTACATCTTTCATGGTTAGTCACTGAGGAGTCCCGTCTCAACGGTGGACGACAGGCGCAAACAAGCTACACACAGCTAAGTGCACAGCAAACGGTTAAAACGTGCTGCAAACACATGAATAATCCTAACTCCTAAACAAAAAAAACAAACAAATGCAACAGAAAAAAGGTCTTCAATCACAGAAAATAAATGAAGAAACACACAATCAAAAAAGAAAAACATGCTGCACCAAAAACACCAAAACAACTGAAAATGAGATGTGTTAAAAACAAACAAAAAAAGTATACAGACCACTAGTGGGGCTTGTCCACCAAGTCACATTGGACCAGACGCCCTGTAAATACATTTTAGCTGAGCTGCCACTTTCTAAAGTCATAATACTTTCATAGTATGCAAGGATATATAAAATGTCTCAAGTAAAGAGAGGTTTTGGTAATGTAAGTGTAGGAGGACAACGGAGTGTCTCCAGGATGTAAGAAATGTTTTGTTGAAAACAATGTGGAAATCCACGATGAAAGTGAAATCGCAAATGGATTTAACAATTCTTTTGTGAAAGTCGGATCTAACCTTGCTGCAAAAATACCAAAATTGGACACAAGTACGGGTCATTCTATTAATAGTAGTGTAAATAGCATGTTTCTAAAGGGAACCGACAAGGAAGAAATACTGATGGTAGTCAAAAAAATTGCTGATATAAGATCAAAAGACTGTGAAGATATGGACATGATGGTTATGAAAGAAATCATAAGTTATGTTATCGAGCCATTCACATATATTTGTAATTTGTCATTTTCATCTGGAATATTTCCGAATAGAATGAAAATAGCTAAGGTGGTTCCTCTTTTTAAGAATGGTGACAGGTGTCTATATAACAACTACAGACCTATTTCATTGCTGCCACAATTCTCAAACATTTTAGAAAACATTTGTATTTAGATTTGACCTTTTTCTAGATAAACATAACATTTTAAGTAACAGTCAATATGGGTTCAGATCAAATAAATCAACTTCCATAGTTCTTATGGAGTTGACGGAATATGTAACTGCAGCAGTGGATCAAAAACTATATTGTGTTAGTGTGTTTGTTGATCTAAAAAAGGCATTTGATACAATTGACCATACTATTCTACTTGGAAAATTGGATAAATATGGTATCAGAGGACCTGCTTTGCAGTAGATACGTAGCTATTTGCATGACAGAAAACAATTTGTACAAATAGATTATCTAAGATCTGGACTCTTTAGTGTTTCATGTGGAGTGCCACAGGGCTCTGTATTGGGACCAAAGTGGTTTATTTTATATATCAATGATCTGATCGATGTGTCTGGTATTCTCAATTGTGTATTTTTTGCTGATGACACCACTTTTTTTTAATTCGGGTTATGACTTGGAAAAATTGTTAAGAGTTAATTATAAAGGAGTTTGTCGAGATACAAACTAGGTTTGATTTAAATAAGCTATCATTGAACACAGATAAAACAAACTATATGATTTTTAGTAATGAAAATATATCTTCTGCTGTTCCTTTCATAATTAATGGTGTTGAAATATATAGTGAATGAAACAAAGTTTTTGGGAATAATTATTGATGATAAACTGTCTTGGAAGCAGCACATAAATTCTGTTAAAACAAAAATATCTAAATCCACGGCTGTTTTATACAGAGTGAAAGACTTATTGAACGATAAAGCCTTGTATTTGCTGTGTAATGCAATAATTGTACCACATTTGAACTGTGTTGATGTTTGGGGAACAACGTGCAGAACTATAACAAAGCCTATTATTATCTTACAGAAAAGAGCTATAAGAATCATAACAAGAGTGCATTACTGTCATCCATCTAATATATTGTTTTCTAAAATGAAACTATTGAAGTTCTATGATCTGGTGGAATATAATACAGGGAGTCCTCGAGTTACGTGCGAGTTACGTTCCTACGCACTGTTCGTAACCTAATTTTGACTTAAGTTGGAACTCAGTACACGCGGCGTTCGTAAGTCTGGATTTTTTGACATAAGTCGAAACTCTGAACACGATACGCTTCATACGGTTCATATGCTGCACCGCACACCCGTTTATCGACATGACACTGAACAAGCGTACATACTGGTCCATAAACATGCACAGAACTTTATTTACAAGCGGTTAGCTAACACATTACACCACACATTCATCTATAAACAGCACGTACTAGCGTTTGGAGCGCATTTGTAAGTCTTGATTGTCGTAAGTCATGGGTGTCGTAAGTCTAGGACTTCCTGTATTCTTTTACTAATGTATGAAGCACAGAATCAAACACTACCTCCGAATATTCAAAAACATTTTGTTTAGAGGGAAAGCAGTTATAACTATAAGGGAACTGACATTTTTGTTAAACCACGTTATAGAACAAGTTTTAGGAGTAGGTCTACATTAATACAGTGCATACGGTAGGTATGTGGAATGGTTTGGATAATAATGTCAAAAAGGCTAAGTCTGTGTTTATATTTAAGAAATTGATTGAGTGAACTTTTGAAAAAATATATATAAATGGTGAAAATTATAAGTACCATATATTTGTGAATTGTAATAAGTTACATAATTGGTTCATGGATAATTATTGTTTAAAATTGATTGTTTGAATTGATTTTGTTTAAAAAGGGGCGGATATCATAAGATTTTTTTCTTCTGCTTCCTTTCATTTTAAATTAGTTTTTTTCTTAATATGATTTTGTAAATATATTTTTTTGTGTTTTAAATTTGAAAAGAACAAATAAATAAATAAATTTAAAAAAAAATGTGAGAACAGATGAGTTGCCTGTTATGTTAATTCATTCATTGTCTTCTTTTTGGATTAAACAATAAACTTGTGTGACCATTAAGTGATGAAAGAGTGCTATGAGACGTTTAAAATTGACCCATCAGGAAATACGGCCATTTATTTAACAATCATCAAAATAATATGACATTTACACAGATTGATTGATTTATAATTTCCTATAAATGACTTCGGCACAGATGGAAATCACGCGTTCGTAATTCCTAGGAACAACAGAATCAAGTAATGAGATGGTAAATTACTTAATTTCTGAAGGCTTTTAGCTTATTTGTTACTGGCAAGATTTAAGAAAAGCAGGAAAGAAAGTAGGATGAGGGAGTTATCTGGGAAGTAAGTTTTAACCAAAAACATTGGCACACCCTCCAGCCCACATCAGCTGGACCCAGATCCACGAACAGTAAACAATCAGCAACTCTTTACCTGGTGACGACAGTCCTTCTGGTAAAGAGAGGGTTTCCAGCCATGGACATAAGAGGTTCGTTTGTCCAGTTAAATCCAAAATCGGTCTCCAGCGTGTTTACACTTTTTCGCGTCTCAGTGTCCGCGTCAAATCGGACCAAGTAGTGGCAAGTAGTTCCGGTTGCGTTTCAGAATAAAACATTCCTTTAGAAGGCATTTTCATTCAAAATTTTGGAGCTTTTAAGCTCAAGGCGGATGTACGGTGACAGGCCGTGTCATGAACGGCTGCTTCTGTGAAGAGCGGGCGGTGGACTCACGAGGTAGCTTGGCGAACTCAGCTTTATTGAACTGCTAATAGCACGACATGTTAACGTCTTGTCAGGCTCAGTTCACAACTAAACACACACCTTGCGCATGCTCAGTCTATACTAGCTACGGCAACCCAACTAGGACATATCACCACATCTCCCCCTTTTAGCAGGAAACACACATGTTTCTAAACTACCCTGTATATAACATCCGAACACTAGGACGTTGGGGTCGACTGCCCTCGGTCCACAGCAACGTAGGGATTATTCTGCCCTCGATAGTTGCTGTTCCTATTAATTCGGTGAACAACTAAATATTTTCCCGGTTACTATTTACCCACATCTATGTTTCAACTAAACATTTTTCCAGTTACTATTTACCCACATCTATGTTTCAACTAAACATTTTTCCAGTTACTATTTACCCACACATCAGAACTCTATGTTTCACCCTTATACCTACAAACTACACAGGTCTATGTTTCACACTTATACATACAAACTACACAGGTCTATGTTTCACACTTATACATACAAACTACACAGGTCAACTTCACTTTATCCTTTTTTATTTTATTTTATTTTATTTTTTGTCATTAAGTGTCTCGGTACCTTAGAGGGATTCTGATTACCCTTCCCCTGGAAGTCACCTGTAAACCTTCTGGAGTTGAGCGCTCCACCTCTGGACCCATGTGTCTCTGGTCAGGAGTTCTGGTCGCAGGATCAGCACCGTCTTCAGGTGGAAAGCTACTGTTCAGTGTCACTGGAGAATCAGGTGGTTGTAGCTGATCTGGTTGATCTGTGGGAAGTGGGACAGCTTGCAGATGTCTCCGGTTCCGTCTTAATACAGCTCCATTCTCCGTTTCCACCATATACGACCTTGGCTCATGGCATTTGCCGATGACCTTTGCTGGGGTTTTCCAACTCTTTTCACCATCCAGTTTTATCCTGACGTCTTGTCCTGGTTGTAGTGCAGGAAGTGGTTGTGCAGAATGATGGCGATCATGGAAGAACCTGTAGGTTTCCTTTGTCTGTCTGTCCTTTTGTTGAATCTCATGTCTGTCCACTGGAGCAGCTTTCAACTTGCTCTCCAGCACTGGAAGTGTGGTTCTGATTTCTCTTCCCGTCATCAGTAGTGCAGGGCTCACACCTGTAGCAGCACTAGGTGTTGCTCTGTAGCACATCAGGGCCAGATGGGGGTCAGGCTGCTTCAAAATGTTCTTTGCAGTCTGAACCGCTCGTTCGGCAGCACCGTTCGCCTGAGGGTAGTGGGGGCTGGAAGTTGCGTGCACAAATCCATACTCTCTGGAAAAGTCCTGGAAGTCACTGGATGTAAATTGAGTTGCATTATCACTCACCAGTTCCAGTGGAATTCCCCACCTCACGAACATGCTCTTGAGTCGACTTATGACTTCACGACTCGATGTGGAAGACAAACGAACTATTTCAATGTCTCTGGAATAATAGTCCGTTACAATGAGATAATTCTTACTCTCATGCTCGCACAGATCTGCTGCTATGCGCTGCCAGGGCCCCCCTGGTAGAGTAGAAGTCAGGAGAGGTTCGTGCCTCTGTGTTGGTTTGTGTTCAATGCAGAATTTACATGTTGACACAGTCTGTTTAATCTCAGCACTGATGCCCGGCCACCACACTGCCATCCTGGCGCGTGCTCGGCACCGTGTTAGTCCTTGATGTCCTTTGTGTATCTCTGACAGCACCTCAGCTCTCTGCGCAGAAGGAATGACCAGCCGGTCCTCGAATAACACCAAACCATCAGCTTCTGAGAGATGTGCTCGTGCTGAATGGTAACGATGAAGAGATGAGTTCATCGCTGTTCTTGGCGGCCATCCGTTCCTGATGAACTTTATAATCTGCTGCAGTTCGTGATCGTGCTGAGTTGCCTCTCGGATCCTTGAGAGTCTTTGGGATGAGACTGGTGCATTCACCAAAACTGATTCAACATGTGCCTGTACAATGTGATCTGTAGTCTCATCACTCACATGTCTCTGTGGCCTCTGAAGAGTCCTGAACTCTTATAGACGTGCTCCAAGGAGAGAGAGAGAGAGTATTCGTATAAAAAAAGAATTTATTATGACAGGCATAAGGGTTACAATTTATTCAGAGTACAGACATAAAATACATTTATATAAGAGATAAGATAAGAGAGATAAGAGATTTATTTTATTAACATTGCACCATAATACAACGTGATTATGTAGCACAGTCGTCCGGAAGAGGGAAGAGTATGCAAGCTGCAGCATTTCCAAACACATTACATGTTCTTCTGCGCAGCCGCGCTCATCCGTCTCCGGATGAAGGTCAAACAGATATGGAAAAAGGAAAAACACAATAGGTATCATTTGTGATATTCAAAAAAAGAATCTATCAAAGATTGCCTTAAGACACTCTATGATAAAGTCCCAAAAACTCTATCAGCATAAGCACAGCCAGACAAGACATTGTTGCAGATTTGACGACATGCAAGGAGATCAAAGAGTCTGTGAGCAGCACTTCAGATAACACAGTTCAGCAGATGTTAAGCTCGGCGCCTCTGAGCACACTCCCAGGGACCTCTGGGGAGGGAGGGGGAGGGGGTCAGCAGTGTCTCTCAGCTTCACTCCAGGAGAATAGTTCCCAACAGCCTTCTTCTTTTCCAAGGTCGCGCAGAAACTAGATTAGATAGTTCTTTTGTTTATCTTCAATCCAGGCCACAGTGTTCTTTTTGACTGCAGCCTTCCAGAGTCCAGGTGCTGTTCAGGTCCAAAATCGCCGAATCAAATGAGTTTCCGAGGCTACAAACCTCCATCCGTGCCCTGATTAACGCCGGGCGGCTGTAAACGAGTTCCAAAGCGCACCGCAGGTCCACGGTGGTCTACCGCTCCCATTGTGCGGTTCAGCTCGTACAACAGCTGGGTTGAGGAGCTCACAGCCCGGATCAGAGACTCTTGCTGATCAGGAAGTTTGGCCAGTGCGCCGATAGCTGCCGAAATCTTCCTGAACTTCCAGTAACAGACAGCTCCGCTCACGCCAAAAAACAGAGCAGCTGCTACTAATATCCCAATAATCCACAAATCTTCCACGTCTTCGACAGACAAGACGGTCAAACACATGGGTTGCCACTGTCCCCAGGAGTCCATCATGTATCCGACAGCGTGCGTGTCAGAGGGGCAGGCCGCTTCTCCTGGCCCGGTCCGCTTCGTGGAAAAAATCTTATCCATAGATGAAACAGCCCAATTTATTAACTCCATCGCAAATTGGTTCGAGTGAGCGCTGAAGAGTCACAGACGAGACAAAAAGCAAGCAGGGAGGAGGAAAACTTAGGGAGGGAAGGAGCAAAAAGATATGCGACTTGCTTTGTCGAGAGCCGGAAGAGGAATATATATATATGCATATAAATGGGAGCAGAATATACAGAACCTTCCTCCGTGGTGTTCCCTCAAAAGTGCTCAACTCCGTGATAGTGTGTTCTTCTGATATTTGCATCTTGTCGTGTTCCAATTGGATGTTTCAAGAATAGACTGTCTGCTTCTAGCTCGTTACCATGGTGTTCAAGGTTGCTGCACTGACCTTGTCTTGTGCAGTTTGAAAACTCTTAGTTCGCTGTGTTATTAGTAGAATTTTAGCAGACTGTGGGCAACTACACTAATTGATTGCTAATGATTTCTAGCTGTGTGTGTGTCATTAATCTAATATGTAAATGTGTCTCTATATGTGAGCTCTAATATGTATGAAGACTCAATTCATGCTGTGTTCTCTTAAAGTTATAATTAGTGTCATACGTTGTTTCACAGAGTGTATCTGTAATGTTACGTGTCAACCAGAAGTAGTAAATGTATTACCTGCACTGGATGAAAAGAAACTTACTTGATTTAGTTTATGGTTATATGAACATTTGGGCTCCTAAGCTAAATGAAATAGTAAACCATGTAATTCGTGTTTGTCTAAAGTCCAGAGAGAATAGTTTAATCAAACAGTAACATTTCCTGAGCATATGAAATCAGTAAAAGGTATATAACACAGTGTCATAACCCTTCATTCCCTCTCTTGACCAATCCAAGATAGGTCAAAACAACCTGTAGGACTCCATCCGGAACCCCCAAAAGAGACCCCAAACCAACACCTAAAAACCTATAAAACACAGCCACAAACACCCCATCTGACACCAGAAACAAACACCACTAAAATCCAAAAAATACAACCACCACATCCTAACCCAACCTCCATCTGACTCCAAAAACGCTAAAACATAAAGCACCCGAAAAATCTACAACACACTACAATATCTAAACCCCCAAGCAAACTCACGACCAGCCCCGGGAGCAGAGTAAGACACCTGCGACCCCACCACCCTCTCTTGGCCCGCATGTGGTCCCCCAGTCTGCCCCGACACTCACACGCTGACACTCATCCTCAGACCTGTAGGTGATGCAATTGAAGGGTGAAAAGTCAAAAGAAAAAGAAGAATCAACCCTAAAAAAAAAATAGTAAAGAATGAGATTAAACCTGAAAGCCCCTCCACAGTAAATTAAAAATAAAGCAAACCCTCAAAGCTGTAAAATACAGTAAAAGCAGACTCGGCCCCTAAACATCCTTGAGCCTAAGATGTATTGAAGTTACCCAAAAAGCATAAAACTCATCAAAGCTGAAGAAAATATGAATAGTCCTAAATAGTAAAAGCTGGGATCAACTTCAAAGCGCAAGAAGTAAACCAAAAAGTTTAAAGATTATAAACAGCCCGTACAATTCACCACAACCAGACCACTCTCAAACCTTGGGAACATCCCCCATGTCCCTCAGATGGATGACGGACGACCTCTAGGATGACCTGGCATAACACAGCAAAACATTAACAGCAGAATGATTGAAGCCATCAGCCTCACCATCACACACCCTGTTATGTCCATTAGCCATGATGAACAGTTGTGAACAGATTTGAATGAACCCCAAAATCAGTATGCAGTTGAAAAATGGGAAACCTAAAACGGTAATGAAATGCAAGGAAAATCATTGTTAAAAGTTCAAACACATTAATGCAACCCATCCATCCATCCATCTTCTTCCGCTTATCCGGGGTCGGGTCGCGGGGGTAGCAGCCTAAGTAGGGAGGCCCAGACTTCCCTCTCCCCAGCCACTTGGAGCAGCTCCTCCGGGGGAATCCCAAGGCATTCCCAGGCCAGCCGAGAAACATAGTCCCTCCAGCGTGTCCTGGGTCTTCCTCTGGGTCTCCTCCCGGTGGGACATGCCCGGAACACCTCACCAGGGAGGCGTCCAGGAGGCATCCTAACCAGATGCAACCCAATACACTCAAAATTTACAAAATCTTCTTTCTCCTTTTTCTTTTTTTTTTTACATAGTAATCACTGGATCCGGACCTGCAACGGAAAGTTAACACACCATACTCATAATGAACTTTGAAACCAGATTGAAACCCTATACCTTGAAATTGAGAAAACCCTTAAACGTTTTATTGTTCAAACCTTAAATTGTAAAATGTGAATCAAATTTCAACCCGTCCACCGTAAAGGAAAAACCTGAAAGTGAAGAATGTAACCCAATCCCTTAAAAATTAGACCTGGCTGTAAGTAAAACTATGTGTTGATGTGTTCTGAACTTGACCTCTAACCTTATGAAAGTAGGAAAAATGTTGAATGTGAATGAAAGTTAAAATATAGCAGCAAATCGTTAACCCCCTAAATCAACTCCAAGTTCTTAAAAGGTAAGACTAAGATTAATAATCAGGGTTAATTGCTAAAATGTAATTTTAAATGTATGATCCTTAAACTGTGAGATTTAAAGTTTAAATTTAACTGATTTACCGGTACCCCAAATACTGATGCTTTTAAGAATTCAAGAGAGCAGAAACACCTTTACAATTTAAAACACTGTTCTAGTCCTTTTGATTTAATAAAAAAAAAAACACACTCAGTTTTGTTCTTCTCAGATCTTGCTGAATGCCGCCCTCCTTAAACGGCAGCTGAGATGTTGACACGTCACCAACCCTTTTTGGGCTGCAGATTGCTCAAGATTATAAACCAGCTGGTACTTTGTTCACTTTCCCCGATCCACTGGCAAGCAAACTGCCCCAACCCAACAGGATGGATAATCTTCCCTCCTTGGCTCCTCTTGCTGCGCAGAGTGATGGATGCCTCCACCTGCGACACTCTGCACGACCACTGTAGCCCCCTTCCCTCAGAAGGCTACAACTAGGGATGGGAATTGATAAGAAATTATCAATATCGATGCCTTTATCAATGTCATTTATCGATTCGATTCCTTATCAATTCTGTTATCAATTCTCATTTGGGTAATAAAATATAGTAAACCATTTGTGTTCATAAAGAATTTATTTATGGATTTTTTCCCATATTTTTAGACTCATTTTTCGCTCTGATTCTTCGTTTTTCATTTTTGGCGAAAATGGTGCAGTACCAGTTTCGGCCGCTTTAGAGGCGCTGTAGGCAGCAGCCAGCAGAGGACTCAGAGAGTGAAGAGGAAGAGGGACCACTTCCAGAAGTTTATACCACTCATAAACCACACCGCGGATTTTTAAATCCAGCTGATTTCACATTTGGTTCAGCTCAGGAGCCCGTCTGCTATAGTGAGGTAAGAAATATATTTTTAAGCGTTTATTTAGCTAAATTTAAAGAAACAAAGCGTCCGGTTTGACCCGCCTGGCGCCTGCATAAAAATCAGCGAACTTTTTTTTTTAAATCCAGCTTATTTGAACATTTCGTTAAACTCAAGAGTACGTCTACTATTAAGTCAGCTAAGAAATATATTTTTTAAGCGTTTATTTAGCTAAATTTAAAGAAAGAAAGCGTCCGGTTTGACCCGCCTGGCGCCTGCCTAAAATTCCGCGAACTTTTTTTTTTTAAATCCAGCTGATTTGAACATTTCGTTAAGCTCAGAAGGACGTCTGCTATGAAGTCAGCTAAGAAATATTTATTTAGACACCACCACGCCACCACCACTCGGGCGCGGCGCATGTCTGTGATGTCAGCGCTTAAACACGTCACCACCAGGAGTCTGCAGAACCGATAAGCTGAATCGTTAAGACAAGCATCCTACAATTCCATGGAATTGGACTTTTAAGAACCGGTTCTCTAACAGAACCGGTTCTCGGTTCCCATCCCTAGCTACAACATAGAAATTTCAGGATGCTTTTTCTCAAGACACAGATCACCTCATCAGGACCAGATCACTTCCACAGAAAACTGCATGCCCAAAACACTGAATGACGTGTCTTCCACGTTTCACTTCCTCCACAGGAAGTAAGAAAGGAGAACCCCAAACGACACTGGATCACTTCAGGGATGAAGATGCACCGCTGGATCAAGGATGAAGAACCTGCACCACTCGACGTGCACCCAACCTGCTCCAGATGCAATGGGGAGCACTTTAGCCCTGATGCTCCACCAGGGCCGCCTCGAACGGGTTCAGAGGATGGTGGGACTCTTTGGCTGCAGCCCGTTCACTGAGAATAATAATAATAATAATGAATTCAATTTATAACGCACTTTTCATTAATGAAAATCTCAAAGTGCTATGAGATGGAACCGTGTGGATCCCCTGGCATTACCACGCACTGTCTGGGATGTGCGTTCGGTGACCTCATATGGTCCGTACTGACCAGGACTGTCTGGTCTCGCCTCCTTTGGAGCCTGTTGAGAAACTCTAGACCACAAGCTTCGAATTGTTAGACTAAACATAGGGCCTTCTTGGTTTAACCCAATTCACTCCTCTAAGAGATTGGTGAAGGCCTGGTTGACTCCTAACGAGCACAATCTATGTATCAATGATGAATCAATCATACTTTTTATCCTCTAATCTCAATGAAGTAAGCTAATATTTTCAATAGTGATAATAAAAATTGTTCAAATAAAATAAAATTCCATCCTCACCCAGTTCAAGGGGGTACAGTCCTAGATCCGCCTGTTGGAGGCAACGTTATCTCCGCAACAAACAAACTCTCAATAAAATTTAAATCGTATTACAAAGAAAGAATCATGCATGTTAGTAGAGTTTAGGAGAGGCTTAATCTTCATTAGGGTTGATTATGAGTAGTCTGAGACGGTTCATACTTACAAAAATACTGTACCTTTTCACTCAGCTTATAGCAGAAATTACACATAAAAGTAACATGGCATGCAGTGGAAATACAGAATTCACAAAATATTGTACACCTGTGGTTCTATACACCTTATTCCTGAGTCAATAAGTCCCCTGTCGTCCAGTCAAGTCAACGGTGTATAAAACAGTGTCATAACTCAATCCTCTGATCAGTTCCACTTCAGGTTTGAGTGGTTTGAGCCTGCAGGCCAGGAAACATTTCCAAGGGGCGTCCCCCATCCTAGAGATCTGCTTCACACACAGTTCACAGAGGAAAAAACATTGTTGTTAATTGCTCATATAAACCTTTAAGACGCCTCATGCTGTATGAGTGACGATTTCGTTCATTCAGAATCTAAAACCTCTGTATGAACTAACCCTTTCCTAAGTTGTCTTCCTATTTAAGAATATGCTTACACCGATACTCCTCCCTCCATGACCTGATTAAAGAAAATACACGTTCAAGACTGACGCCGCGCTCAACATCGACGCAAGTGGATTTTGTTTCTAACGCCAATTTATCAGTTCTCCTTATCACGCTTTATATAGTAAAATGTATTTACCCTCTAATAGTTAATTTGGAAGTATTTTTATTTTTAGGAATTTTAGGAGCCCTTATCAACCTAGTTGTTTTTAGGACCAAATTCAACCTCTCTATTTTTAGGAACATTTGTCAACCTCTCTATGTTTAGAAACATTTGTCATTTTTTATTTTTTAGGAACCTTTATCAACCTCTCTATGTTTAGGAACATTTGTCATTTTTTTTATTTTTTAGGAACATTTGTCAACCTCTCACCCTCATGAAACAACACTCTTCCCTTGTTTCAATCCTGAAGTCTGCACGCAAAAGTTATTTGGTCGTCAAATTGGAAACAGTGTTTAAATTTACCATTTTCCGTCAAGATTCCAGAAAAATGTTTCCCCAAGGCCCAGCCTACTGCCACCTCTAATTTGGGTTCAAAACCCACATGGCTAAAGGTGATCTGAAGTATCACCACTTTCCACAAGATTATAATTATTTACTCAAGTGTATCTGTCGTTGCAAATCAGACTCTCATCATGCATTCTGCGAAGGACACCTGCTACCCTCTCTTCAGCTCTAAAAAATTGTATGAATGTATGTGGATAAGCCAATTTAACCTGCCAAAAAGTATATGTTTTAATCCGTTTTAGGGTCAGGATCTGGGATCATTTCCATTGCTTTCTTTAAGCTTCACCAGTCACCACAGAGTTACAGGAACTAGAAAAAGTACTCGACAGACCCACATAAGTACAGTCTAACTAAGAATCATGAGGCCCACGCTGGCAGGTCCTAAATGTGCATATGTGTTTCATTTAAAAATTTATCCTAGCAACTGTAGTTTTGATCCCTGATACTAAGATCATTGACAGATCCTCACAGATCAATATGGGGTGCGGCCTTCGCCGGACTGCTGAAATGGGTGACTTCAGGACCGTTCTCCTCATCTTTTTCTTTTGGAGAATGTATTCAGCCGTGTCTTGTACCAGTCTCCAGTGTGATGTCACTGAGCTGATTTTCCCGTCCCGGACGCCCTCAAATCCGGACTGCATGTTCCGGCCATTTGTGCTTGATGACCGTGTTTTGACAGTTCTTTGACAAAGTCTTTGTTTCTGCTTGGCTGAAAGTCTTTGTTGACAGTCTAATCTTGGTTGGCAGTCCAGTGTGCTGTCTTTGTTTAGTGCCTTGATTTCATTTGGCCTTGTATAAGCCCCTCGAAAGTTCTTTGAGCAGGGCTGCATCTGAGTCCAGCCATGTTGTTCTCAGTGAAGTCAGAGTGAGCCAGTTCTGGACACACCTTCATATTAAATCTGATCCGATCCGATCAATAACCACAGTAGCTGAGATTCAAAAGTCAGATGCTGCATGTGTTTTGGATATAGTCCCTACCCTAATGCACGTACGACCATGTGTTCTGCAAACATGTGGTGGGATCCATCAGACTCACTCCTCCCGTTCCACGCACTCTGTCCGGTGAGGCTACTACAAAAAATAGAAAAAAATAAAAATCATTACAGACCAGGATCAAATTAATTTTCTGTTAACGAGCTTTAGTATGGATCCTTCGACAGAGGCATCTTTTAATCTGATCTGCACAACAGATCCAAAAAATTAGTTTACCTAAAAGTGAAATCATCAGTTTAACCTGAAACCAAAAATATTGTAGCCCACTTTTATTTCAGAAAATACTGTATCAGGTATTGTTTTCTAATACCCCATTCCTAGTATATTTGAGAATTAGCCAATTCCTTGAGCCCTCTAAGATCTGCCCTCTCTTTGGATTTATTTATGTATTGTGTATAATTTTCATGTCTAAAAGGCACCGCGAGATGCCCTCCTAAATTGTCAATTTGAAATTGTTAAGCTCAGTGGTTCATTTATCCAAAGTCAAAATATGGGCTCGTTCATTTTGGCCTGTTGTTCCAGGTATAGAACTATTAGTCGATTTTTTTTATTTTTTTATTTTTTTAAAGTCCAATTCTCCATTTGTTGTTATAAATTGCGATTCACTCTATGTCCTCAATAGGAAAATATCGATTAAAATAAAGGTGTGTTTATTCAGGACCTGTTTGTGAGGGCTATTCCCTCTTTATTATTATTATTTATTCTTCAAACCCCAATCTGTCATCTTGTTGCTTTTAATGTCCATAATTCATACAAGCCAATATCAAACTTAACTTCCATTGTGCTACGTATTAATACCTCCTATGTGTGCCTATTTAATTAAATGATTGTGTTGTACACGTTTCAGGGAAGAGGTTGTCAGCCCCTCCTGTTCTCTTCTCTTCTTTTATTCATCTGACTCCAAACAGTTATTAAAATCTGTACCTGTATCCTTTTACTTTTATTAAATGTTTCAGAACGAATAACCCAACTGGATGACTAAATTAAATTACAAATGAAAGCGACTCCGACCTGTTTTTGGTTTCTCTAGAAATTATTACGCTTCTGTCTGCAGTACCTTTTTTCGTCCATCAGGGGTCCCCCTAATGCTCAGGTTGTACAGGAAACGACTGTGTGTTTGCGTCCCTGCTTCCGGTCAATGCTCACAAGACGTGTACCTTGATTCACTGGAGTTATTCACAAAACAGTATGTCTTCCCAATCGGTAATCAAATTTCTCTGCTTCTTATATATGAGAAAATACAAGTATGATGTGTTCGGTTCTACATTTGTTAATCTATTAAATTATCTAAATAAAACTTTGTTCTGCTCAACGCCTCAATGTTTTGTTTTATCATTTCTGCATTATCTACTGCCTATGTCTTGTCAGTACAGTAGTGATTATTTAATCCTCAGATAGCTTGTCCTAGTTTTAGCTTGTCCTAGTTTTAGCTTGTCCTAGTTTTTATCTTTTATTTTTTATCTGTACCGTAAGTACCTACAGTATATGGTCCATATAATGTGGGGTTTGTTATCTAGCATTTTCCATCTCAGAGATTGTTCAAGGTTTTTTGTTAAATTATCTTCAAATTATTTTCGTTGTGACCTATAAATATGCCTATATAACTTAAAAGTCTAATTCAAGTTCTTAAAACAGTTCTTCCTATTTTCATTCCTCCAAAAAGTAAAATCACAAAACATTCTGAGTCGACACAAACAATTAAGAACAACTTATACTCATGCAGTGTGAGTATACACAAAACACATTCCCCCTTTTCCCTTAATTACCAACGCAACACGAACAAAACAGAACACTTAATAAAACGAATTAAACAACAACAACCAATCAGCATCACCACATTCAAATAATGAGCGTGCTTCCCCTCTCAGACCGCCCACGGTCGCACCTCCAGGGCGAGTTCCACCACGTCAGGTAGCAAAGCCGACGCAGGGCACCCCAAAGGTGTTTTCACCTCCCACGTGACACGGGTGAGTTCCCGAGAAACACCGAGACACGGAGGTTCACTCTTCCAGTGACTTCCGGTGTGTCCCCTTGACTTGACACCGGGCATCGGGAAAACGTTACATATCAAACAAGCGGCAGCGGCCGTCTACTCACGCAGTGACGCATCGGAACCGAGAAATTCCTAAACGTACATACGTGCAAACAAGACGGACCGCCGATTCCAGCCACTGATAATCGAACGTACCCGGAAACGTGAAACGAGACTAGCCAATGAGCTGTTGCATCCCCCTCTGGTCACTAGACGGAAAACCCGCCCCCGTGAAACCAGCAGCAGCAAAAATCTACTGACGAGCCGAATCGACCATGTTTGTTCCCCAAAAAGTAAGTAATAAAATATTAACGACGTACAGACGACACACATGAAACCAAAACCAACGAACCCGCGCCCCACACACGCGGCTCGGCCCGAACCCGGCCGAACGGTCCCGAGTGGTTCCGAGAGCCCACTTCCGGTTCGGGGCGAAGCCTAGAGCGTCTGATTAAACCGAACCCAGCTGTCAGAAATGGCCAGAAAGGATATATTTAGCTTATCAAACTCTTTATCCGAGACAGGTCCTGGCCAAATGCAGAGATGACTAAAATTTTATTTATGGCCAAATAGACGTTTTGTGGTTTAAACCAAAGAGGCACGTCTTACCTTCAGCTATGAGGCCCAACTCTGCAGGCTGCCAGAAGCTGCGCCGTCGTCTGTCTCCCCCTCCTGAACGTCGGGTCACCATTTTGAAGAGTCCTGAACTCTTATAGACGTGCTCCAAGGAGAGAGAGAGAGTATTCGTATAAAAAAAGAATTTATTATGACAGGCATAAGGGTTACAATTTAATCAGAGTACAGACATAAAATACATTTATATGCATATAAATGGGAGCAGAAATACAGAACCTTCCTCCGTGGTGTTCCCTCAAAAGTGCTCAACTCCGTGATAGTGTGTTCTTCTGATATTTGCATCTTGTCGTGTTCCAATTGGATGTTTCAAGATTAGACTGTCTGCTTCTAGCTCGTTACCATGGTGTTCAAGGTTGCTGCACTGACCTAGCCTGGCCCTCGCCATTCCTACGCAGCTCCGCTCAATTCTCATTTCCCTTCACTGCTGGGTCTGGCATTTCTCCCATCCACAAGGATGTCTCCGGTAGGTTTTGACCGGACCAATCAGAGAACAGAAGGCGGAGTTTTGAACGACGTCGACTGACGTCGTCATTCAAAATGGCTGCCGCCACGAAGGAATTTTCAATAAAACAAGGTAAAAAACTATTATTTCTCTGCTGAGAAAAAATAGATTTCATAGCTGACGTTATATCAGAAGTGTTCCTGAGCAATCAGAGAGCAGAAGGCGGAGTTTTGAACGATGTCGACTGACGTCGTCATTCAAAATGGCTGCCGCCACGAACGAATTTTCATCAAAACAAGGTAAAAAACTATTATTTCTCTGCTGAGAAAAAATATAGTTCATAGCTGACGTTATATCAGAAGTGTTCCTGAGCTTAACAGTTCCTAAATCAATTCACGAAATGGTCAAATCTGCTGGATATTAAATAGTTTCGGTTTGATATTTTCCAAACAGCCTCGGGTGCGCTACGAAAATAAATGATAAAAAATCGAATTTTATCTCAAATGTTTCATCTAGGCCAACAGTCAGTAAATTAAAGACATATAATTACACACTGGTGGCAGAAAAAATATCCACCGAGTGGTTTCTGAGCAATTTATCTGATAGCCTGGACCTCGTCAGGCTAAACTAACAAAACTCTGCCTCCTGTTCTCTGATTGGTCCATTCAAAAATCTCCAGGAGAAATCGTTGTCTATGGCAGAGATGCCAGACCCTAGTCCAAAGCGAAGTGAAGGACATGGGTCTGGTATCAACCAGGCTAGCACTGACCTTGTCTTGTGCAGTTTTAAAAACTCTGTTTGCTGTGTTATTAGTAGAATTTTAGCAGACTGTGGGCAACTACACTAATTGATCGCTAATGATTTCTAGCTGTGTGTGTGTGTCATTAATCTAATATGTAAATGTGTCTCTATATGTGAGCTCTAATATGTATGAAGATTTAATTCATGTTGTGTTCTCTTAAAGTTATAATTATTGTAGTGTCATACGTTGTTTCACAGAGTGTATCTGTAATGTTACGTGTCAACCAGAAGTAGTAAATGTATTACCTGCACTGGATGAAAAGAAACTTACTTGATTTAGACAAGAAAGTTAATTCTCAATAGTCTCAATAGGACTATTGAGAATTAACTTTCTTGTCTTGAACCACTTTGGACATGTCTGCCTGCCTGGGAGGAGTCGACGAGGGACACGCCCCCAGAAACCATCTTGGCTACAGCAAACTGGTTGGTCCACATAAGTTGCTTACTTGGTGGGTTAACTTCAGTGTGCTTTGGACTACTCTGACTGAGGAAGCCCTCTGGAGTGAGGGTGAAACGTTTCTGCTAAAAAGAAACTGTCCAGATGAACTGATTGAGAATGAGCGGATTACTTGATTTAGTTTATGGTTATATGAAAATTTGGGCTCCTGAGCTGAATGAAATAGTAAACCATGTAATTCATGTTTGTCTAAAGTCCAGAGAGAATAGTTTAATCAAACAGTAACATTTCCTGAGCATATGAAATCAGTAAAAGGTATATAACACAGTGTCATAACCCTTCACCTCCTGGATAGGGTGTCGGCTACGACCAACTGTTTGCCTGGAACGTGCTCTGCTTCCACGTTGAATCTTAAAAGCCGCATCAGGAGTCTCTGGCACTTTGGAGGGGCTTTGTCCAGGTCATAAGTGTTTATGAGTGGTACAAGTGGTTTGTGGTCTGTTTGCAGAACGAAACTGTCCATTCCTTGAACGTAGCGTGCAAATCGCTCACACGCCCACACACCTGCTAAACACTCCTTTTCGATTTGAGAGTATCTTCTCTCAGCATCAGACAGCGTGCGGGAGCAGAATGCCACGGGCTTTAATCCATCCTCGTGTTCTTGTAGTAGAGCTGCTCCTAAGCCGTAGCTGCTTGCATCTGCGCTGATAACAGTTTTTCTACTTGCATCATAATATGCAAGAGCTGGGGCTGACACCAACATGGCTTTAACAGCTTTAAACGCCTGTTCTTGTGTGTCGTCCCATACCCACTTGTTCTCTCGTCGTAGCAGACTGGTGATCGGGTGTAGCTTGGTGGAGAGGTCTGGCAGGAATCTCCCCACATAGTTAATCAGGCCCAGGACCTGACGGAGCTCCTCCACATTTGTGGGACTCTGCATCTTTGTGATGGCTTCCACTTT